>JASAUF010000455.1:1820000-1932500 GCA_030180095.1 Magnolia changhungtana
CGAACGTAAGATGATGTCGCTTGAGGGTGGTTTGGCAAGGGCATACATCATGTCATATCATTTTTGCACTTAACAAGAGTAATTAGAAATGTTTGATTTGTCTTTGCTTTATCATTACTGCTTGATTGATTTGATAACATGTTAACCCATGCTCTATTGTTCCACTGAGTTAGCTACTCACTCCCACGTTACGTGACGGTGTTCGCAACACCCACCAGACTCTGTCACAGGTGTAGATGGCGCCTTGGTTCGGGAGGCCGGGCAGGAGCCGGGAGGATCGGGAGGAGTTCTCCTTTATGCAAGACTTGACACGGCTATGCTTAGGCCGGCTGCATCGCGGGATTTTCAGGGTCTTTCTTGAGGATTGTATTTTAATTTTTGACTTAGAAACAATACATGTATATTGGTACTCAGTTAGTACTCATACTCTGGAGTTCATAAAATTTTGTTACTTTATATACTTTGAATATAAAATTTCAGTCTTCCGCTTACCTTTATACAATTGAACTGGAGTATGATTTACTGTTTTGGTATAATCTCATTCATGTTTATTGCTCTAACTCAGACAACATTTAACCATCATTGTGTATGTTACATAAGTGATGCGTTGGAACTCGGGAGTTGAGTTCATACTCAACCCCCGATTTTCAGGGCGTTACATATATATATATATATATATATATATATATATATATATATATATATATATATATGCTCACCTACGCACATGCGCACCTTTGTACATGTGTCATGGGCGTCTAATCCGAACGGTCCATGTGACGCGGCATCCCATGAAATCCCGAGGTACCAATTTTCACCCTGATCTAAAACTCTAGTAAGCCATAGAAAAGAGATGCAAATCAAGGGAGGAAATTGTTTTATTTTTCCATGGCTCACCAAGGTTTGGATCAAAGTATAAATTGGGCCTTAGGGGTTTCATGGGGTGCTGCATCACATGGACAGTTCAAATTTGGGACTTACATAATTTATGATGAGCTCTCAAAAAGTTTGCACAAGTTGTCTGCGAATTGGAGCGCAGCTGAGCATTTGGCTATATATATATATATATATATATATATATATATATATATATATATGGAAAAGGTACTATGCGCTCGAGCGTAAAGCGGTCGTCCGTGAGGTCGAGCTGTGTGGGCCCCACCGTGATGCCTTTCGAAGATCCACACCGTCCATCAGATGCACGAGCCCAGGGTAGGCCCACACGGCCCAAAATCAGCCATCCACGTAACTAAGGTGGGCCATATCATCGGAAAACATAAGTATACACGCAAAAACATGTAAAAGCACTTGGTGGGTCCCACCTAAGTTGTGTATACCACCTGAAACTTGGTCTAAAATTACATTTAAGTGGGACACACATGATGGACGGTGTTGATCATCAAAAAACGTCTCGAAAGGTCCCCACAAATGGTTTTGAATGTTTGATGGTGCACGGCCCCTCTCAACACGTACGTGGTGTGGCCCATAAAAGTCACGGATTGACTTGATTTTCGGTACGTGTAACGGAATGGTGCATCTGACTGAGGGGGTAGATTTTCGAACGGCATCACGGTGGGGCCCACATCAACTCGACCTCACGTACGACCGCTTTACGCTCGAGCGCATAGTACCTTTTCCCATATATATATATATATATATATATTCTTTTTGGCCTTATTAGGGCCACCACCAGGCTGTAGAGGACAGTTGAGCCAACCCCAGCCTGACCCTAGCCCGCTCTGCCCTACTAAAGATTGTCAATGGGCTGGGCTTGGACAAGCAAGGTTGGCCCAAAAAGTTCAAATCCGGTCCTGAGATGGGTGTGGCCCATTGACAATCTACAAGCATGCTTGTTTTCTATTTGTGCAAGTGTCTGGTTTAGCGGTCCAGATCGTTGATACTGTGAGGCCACTGGGAATGCTAACGTACCAAATTTCATGGACCTACGGTTGGTCTATAAAATCTGTATTCCCTTTCGGTGAAGCACTGATGCATTTCAACGTATTAGATATATTTTCCGCTGATAGCTCAGTCTTGGTTGACCCCACAACATCAACGGCATAGATCACTCAGCCATATTGGCCCACTTGTATATAATGAATCCTCAGATGAGTTATACGATGAGTAGAGGTATTAATAGCTCTGGCCCAGGCAACAACAACAGTTTAATTTTGAATGAGGCTGGCCCACTGGGCCTGGCACCCAGGCCAGCTTGTGACATTCCTAAATTGATAATCAGACCTCAGCCTTTACAAAAGCTTTCAGTACTGACAGTGGGCCCATGGTTCTATCATCCAGACCAATGATCTGCTGTGTCCTCGCTTCAGATTACGGCTGTACACGAACCGAGTTAGCTTGGTTAGCTCGCCCAACTCGACTCGACTCGACTCGAAAAAGCTCGACTTGACTCAGTTTGAAACCGAGTTCAAGCCGAGTCGAGCTGATTTTTTAAGCTCGAAAAAAGTTCAAACTGAGTTCGAACTTGCCTGAGCTTGACTCGACTCGGATCGAACCAGTTCGATGACTCGATTACTTTGATATTGATGTTGCTCACCAAGTGTTTGATGAAATGACTCAACGATGTGTCGGTTGCTAAAAAGGAAGATATGTATATGAAACAAATACCTTTTTTTTTTTTTGATTTTGATTTTGATGTTGCTTATAAGGTATTTGATGAAATACTTATAAACAACTGCTACTGTTTTACATACAATAAGAAATTGAAAGTGCATTACATGTGTTTGTGAAAATGCCAAACGAGCTTAATCTTGGCCTGAACTCGGCTTGAACTGGCCAAGCTGCTAATCAAACTGAGCTGAGCTGGCCCATTAGGCTCGTAACGGCCTGTACCAAGCTTGACCCGGTTCGACTCGATGTTTGGATGGACCATACCCCAAAGGCCCCATTGTCCCTATTCTTTTCAGTGCAACGTGGGTCATCTTATTATTATACTCTTAACCGTTTATTTGTGGGACACAAAAATGAAAGGATAAGATTGTCCTATCAATATGATTCTTGAGAAATAGTCCATCCACAGCGGGACTCAACGTACCAATGGTTTGGATTACCGAACCATGGCCCCACTTGTCACGAAACGAAAACTCGAGTATAGTTTGCAAAGCCTCGAGTTGAGGATACCGTACGTCCTCGGGCATTTTAAAATGCACCTCCTTACAGTCGAAGCGGTTATACTCGGAAGCCGTCTGGTTAGGGTTTTGCTCCTCTTCTCTCTCAGGTGCGCTTGTTTTTAGGGTTTTTCCTCTCTCTCTCTCTCTCTCTCTCTCTCTCTCTCTCTCTCTCTCTCTCCTTTGGAGCTTTCTAGGGTTAAGGTTTTCCTCTCTCTCTATCTCTCATATTTCTTTGGAGCTTTCGAGGGTTAGGGTTTTCCTGTCTTTTTGCTTCTCCACACTCATTTTTGTTTGGAGTTTTCTAGGGTTAGTGTTTGGTTTGGGGTTTTCCTTCTCTTAATGCTATGCTTCTTTTCTAATGATTTTGTATGATCTCTCTCTCTCTCTCTCTCTCTCTCTCTCCTCTATTAAAGTTCTAATATTTTAGGGTTATCTCTTGGAATTTCGCTCGAAAAACCGTTTACTTTTATATCTTCCGCAATCTACCATGGCATGCTACTTGCGGTCTCGCACCCACAGTCATCCCACAGGTGCCAAAGTGCAACATTCTGTCCATCCATCAGCTGGGCCACACAATTAGTCTGGCATGGTACACAAATCAGATTGGGCGGGCCATCTATTTAGGATTTTAGTATTAAAGAACGCCTTTTGACTCTCATTTTCGTTCCCTTTTGGTGTGGATTCTTTGCTTTTTGGGTTCTCGTATCAAGGTGTTTGCGATATGTTCCCCACATGTAGGTTATATGAGCCGTGCCTGAAGGGGACTTCACTGGGCAGATGACCTGGAGCGGAAATCAGATGGCCGAACTTGTCAGGCAGGTGGGGTACCTCTCTACGAAATCAATGTGTATTTTAGAAGAACATGCCAATGGTCTGCCCTCTACATACATGCGTACCCTGCCTGGTGGGTATACCTGCCTGATTTTACGCCAGGTTGTCTGCAGGTGCAGCCCACCTCTTGTACTTCCCAGATTTCACACATGTGCCAGCTTAGCACATGCTGCGTATAAAGCTCTTCATTTGGTTGCCTACACCTATTTCATTCCAATCCACACTAAATTCCATCGCAGTGTATCGACTGAAAACATCAAATGGTATTTCTGTTTCAGACACATTGTGGACTTTGATTCCTTTGTAATTCTTGGTTCGGTATATTCAGGACGCTATCCATTCTATCATAATGGGTGAGACTGGCAAGCGTTCCCGCCACCATAGGGATAATAATGAGAACGATGAGAAATACCAGAAGAGAAGAGTCAACAACAAGGAAGGCTCCGGTGATGGAGAATTGGTTGTCTATCGCATTCTTTGCCCAGGTGGCATCATCGGAAGCGTGATTGGGAAGGGTGGTAAGGTGATAAATTCGCTAAGGCAAGAGACACGTTCAAGGATCAAGGTCGTTGATCCATTCCCAGGAGCAGATGAGAGGGTTATTTTGATATATTGTTATGTCAAGGACAAGGATGATAATGAAGTTGATGAGGATGATAGCAAACCTGTTTGTGCCGCTCAAGATGCCCTTCTCAGAGTGCATTCTGCTATAGCTAATGCAGTGGCTGCCGTTGAGGAATCCGACAAGAAGCATAAAGAGGAGGCCCACATGCTCATACCGAGTAGCCAAGTGGCGAATGTGATCGGCAAATCCGGAAGCACTATCAAGAAACTGAGGACCAAGACGAGAACAAATATCAAGGTTACCCCTAAGGATCCCAGTGACCCTACACATGCTTGCGCCATGTCCTTTGACAACTTTGTTCAGGTAAGTCTTAAGCATATTGCTGATGTTTTGAAAATGGAATTGTTTATTTGTATTGAAACTTTGTAGGAGGTTGTGTCAAATCAATTCATGGTGTGACAGTAATGTAACGTTTTGAGAATCTTAAGGAAAATAGAAAATTAATAGAAATATCCAAAAATAAACATTCTAGTGTACAACATCAATTTTGATCAATTTATGGCTTTTCCAGATGTTGGAAATAAGATGGTTTATGCCCAATTCAAGTTGCAGATGAATAGTTTCCATTAATTCAAATTTCGTTGCAAGATTTGAATTCTGAAATATGGAATTTAAACATGAATTTAAATATGCGATCATGCTGAAGTAGAAAAATAAAGAAGAAATTTGCAGAAGGGAGAGGAGAGAAAGGAGAGAAGAGGAGAGACAGGTAGGGCAAAATGTGTTATATGTTGCTTGGTCAAAAGACCAACACGCGCGCCTGCACACGCACATATATACATATACTTCCACATTCCCCCTCAAGCTAAAGCATGTAAGTTGATTATGCGTAGCGTGGAATACATAACAAACATACATACGCACACACAATTACATATACTTCCACATTCCCCCTCAAGCTAAAGCATGCATGTTGATCATACTTAGCTTGGAATACATACAAAGATAATGAAGATAATGAGCGTGGTTCATTGCTCTCCCTTAAACACAACATTGAATCTTCTCTTCAAGTACACGACTATAACTAAACTCAACAAACATTTCCCTTCATCCATTGAATCTTCTCTTCAAGTACACGGCTATAACTAAACTCAACAAACATTTGAGTCACAAACTTGACATCCACGTGCAAATTCTCTCACAAACATAAGTGTGCATCTCGTGCAACACTCGAGAGAACAAACACAATAGCATGTGGAGACTTTGTGCATCACGTGCAACACTCGAGAGCACAAACACAATAGCATGTGGAGACTTTGTGCATCTCGTGCAACACAAAGTGAGGGTGCCTCACTCGCAACTACACTCACAACAAACAACATGGTAGAGAGACACACACACACACCATAAACAGGCCTGATAAAGGAATAGAAGATGAACTGAGCAAGAATAATCCACCATTAGTAAAAAAACTCCCATGAAGGTTGAGTGAAGCATAATGTCGAACACCTTGTGTGTGCCGAACCTTCTAAGCTCTATGATGAGAGTGTCAACATCGCAATCACCATTAACACGATTTTATACGGCATTTTACAGCCCCCCACAACATCAAATCATGAAAAAAAAATAATCTAGCAACAAAACCCAGTAACCCACAAAATAAGAGCCTACGGCACCTACCTCTCACAAAAGATGTCATAGTACCCCCAAACCTCGATGAAACTTCATGAATCTTGTTCCTGGTTATTGCTCTTTATCAATTGCACCTACCCCTTGGAGAAAATTTGCTCAAAACTCCTTCAGAAAAGCATCACAGCATAAGGACAAAAATCCAGATTTTTTTTTCTTCGATTTTTTCTTCATTTTTGCTGAAACACCATGAAAAATGCCTCAAAAAGAATGTGGAAAAATCACCATTATTCCTCTAAAATCCTGATCTACCAGATCCCAAACTTCTACGTAAAAAAGACTTCATCGCCATACACTGTTGACGTCATTCGTGCGTACGGACAACGTCAGTAGTGGGCCCCACTATCGCAGGTTGCAGTCAGGTCCCGGATTGGATGCCTTGATACCAAGCAGAAAAATAAAGAAGAAGAAAGAGAGGAGACATGGCTAGGGAAAAATGTGTTATATGTTGCTTGGTCAAAAGACCAACAGACTCACACATACATATATTACTTTGAAGGAAATGTTACAGTGCTCCGCTGGGGTACATAACAAACATACACATGCACACACACAATTACATATACTTCCACAACTGATTACTATCATAACCTTTTCCCAGCTGTTTGGTGTCCAGCTTAATGAATTCCGTTTTGCTAGAGGTCTCCGCTTTCTCAGCGTAGGCCATTTTTTTTCCTTTCTATTGTTTTTTCTTTCTTTCTCTTCTTTTTTCTTTTCTTTCCTTTGTTCCTTTGTTTGGTTTGTATTTTGTTTCCTCCTTTTTTGTTTGTTTCCTTTTTTAGTTCAATAAATTGCGTAGCCTTTCAAATTTTTTTTTTTTTCGTTTTGCTAGCAACAGGAAGTCTCATGATAGCTTGGCACGAGTTTGATAACCAGCTGCCTACTTGACATCAACTCTCCTTTAACCACACTGATATTCACAAAAATTAGAGAGTTTTCATAAGAACACTCTGCCTTTGAGTTGACCTTTTGTATTTAACAAGAGGGTCACTCCTTTTTCTTCTCGCCCTTGGCTTCACTGTCACTATTGTTTTGCTTTCGGTTTCAGCTCTGCCTTAATAAAATCGGGACCATCTTTTTTAAGAAGAAGAAAAAAAAAAGAACAAGAGGAACGTAGCTTCTGCAGGTGAAAAAAGAATCTGTTCTTTGTTGCTGGGTAATTTATAATTTACCAAAGGCAAAGGCACTGTTGTACCTTCAACTTGTTGTACTGCTAATGGAATCCTTGGTTATTGAAAACTTAACTGTAATTTTCCATTATCAAGCAAGCTCAAAATCTCAACTGCCAAACTGCCAATAGATTAATATGGCGATGCACAATATTGCACATCTCAGTGTAGATTTGTAAAACCTGTTGAAGGTATGACTACCAATAGTTATTTTCTAGTAATACAGTCTGTTCTATATCTAGGTTGGCCTTAAGCTCCAAGCCTGGGGTTATCATAAACAACCAATTTCGCAGATGTTTATTGTCAGATGCTGATACAAATGAAAATAGCAAATCTTTCAAGAGAATAGAGTAGGGAAAGAGGAGAGCACAATAAACCATTATAGTCAATGGTGCCACAATCTCCACTTAACACCAAAACCCATGCAGAGAAGCATATATTGAAGGAAGCCCCTGTTGACGTGATCGTAAGCCTTCTCGATGTCGAGCTTACAGAACACTCTCTTCTTTCCAGACCTGTGGCAAGAGTGGAGAACTTCGTTTGCTATCAAAGCACCATCAGTGATCTGTTTGCCTCTTATGAAAGCATTTTGATACTTGGAAATCAGCTTGTCCATAACAGTGGAAAGTCTTATAGAGAGAACTTTCGCCAGAATTTTATACGGACCGCCAATCAAACTGATGAGCCTGAATTGGGAAAAAGAGCTAGCACTTGCAACTTTGGGGATAAGGGCGATAAAGGAGGCTCCTATTCCTTTGGATAACTTGCCTCTAGAGTGGAATTCAGAGAGGAAGTTCATGACATCAGGTTTAACAGTGTCCCAAAAATGCTGGAAGAAAGACATGGGGAACCCATCAGGCCCAGGGGATTTGTCTCCTTCCATTGCATCAAGAGCTGATTTAGCCTCTTCTTCCGAGAACGGAGCCTCCAGAGAAACGGCATCCGAATCCAGGAGGGAGAGAAAAGGGATCCCATCCAAAAGGGGTCTTGTCCATCCTTTAGAAGAGAGAAAAGAAGAGAAGAGAAGAGAAATGATCCACAACTAGCTTAGAGATCTCTTCTCTGTCCTCAACCTGTCTACCGTCAACAGAGATACTATAGATGGCCTTAGCCCGGGCTCTCATATTAGCTAAACTGTGAAAGTATTTGGTGTTTTTATCTCCCTCAGAAATCCACCTCGCCCGCGATTTGATCTTCCAAGTAAATTCATCTTCGAGGGCTCTGGAGGATATGGATTGGATGATCTGAATACGTTTGGCTAAAATGTCCGTAGAGAGGATATCACCTTCGACCCTGGAATCGATCTGATGCAACTCAGCAAATAAGTCTTCAGATTCAATTTCTCTCTTCCTAAGAACTTCAGTCTTCTAGTCTTTGATTTTCTCCTTAAGGAGTCTCAGTTTAGAAACCAATTTGTGGCCAGCGAAACCATGAACGTAGAGAGAAGCCCACCCCTCCACGATCAACTGCTGGAAACCGTCAATGCTGAGCCAAGCTGGACTGAATTTGAATGGCTTAGGACCCCAATCAGCATCTATAACCGAGAGGAGAATAGGGCAGTGGTTGGAAGTCGTCCTAGGCAGGGCCAACTGAGACACAGTGGGGAATTCCTTGACCCAATCTGTGGAAAGTAGGAACCTGTCAAGTCTGGACTGAATCTGCGTTTTGCGGCCGTTCGACCAAGTAAACCTGGCACCAGCCAGAGGAAGGTCTACGAGTTCCTGGGCCTGGATCCAATCAGAGAAGGATTGCATGGCAGGGGTTGATCGCCTTGTACGAGAGTGCTCATCCGCAATACGAATGACGTTGAAGTCACCCACGTAACAGCAAGGGCCTGAAAAGGACTGTCTAATGGCAGTCAACTCATCCCAGAAGTTGGACCTTAAAGAATCGTCATTAGGACCGTAAACAGAAATTATAATACAACGGAATTGATAGAACTTATCTTGAAGAATAACCGCTTTAGAGAAGGATCTGGACAAGGAGGCCTCTAAGTCCCACTTAGAGGATTTCCAGGTGATGAGAATGCCTCCCGAAGACCCTATTGTGTCCAAGGAGACGAATTGAGCATCCACCGGACCCCAAAACGTGGCCAACAAACTAGCAGAGAACGAAGGAACTTTGGTTTCCTGAAGACAAATGATGTCCGGATTTTTTCTCCTGATGGAACCTTTGATGAGACTCCGCTTCTGCTTGGAGCCGACCCCCCTAACATTCCAAGAAAGAATGATAATTGGGGAACTGAGTTGCCCCGAGTACCCTTTCGTCCTCGTCGAACAGAAGACGTGGAAGCCAAAGCCGGAGAAGATTGAAGTCGGAGAAGTTCTCTGTTCTTGCGGACCGGGAGACCTGTTTGGCGGGATGCCTTGTAGGGGGTAAGGGCCTGCCCCTGTTCTCAATGTACTGGAATAGGCCTTTGTAGTCTTTTGGTCGATTCCCGAAAGAAAGGCCCAGCGATCGGCCCATGCAACCCACTGCGTCTCTGATCTATTTTTTGTCATGGATTTCTTCATATATTTCCTCTCTACTCTTGCATTCCATGATCACCGTAGAGTTGTCTCCCTGTTGCTTATAAGGAATCTCTGAACACATCTGGAGGGGTTCTGCGACAATCACATCACTGGGGATCTCCTCCTGGAATAGGGTAATGGGGCCCAGATCTGCCCAGTCTTTGCAGTTGGACAGCGAGTAGGCCGGGGTTGAAGGGAAGGGAGAGGCAGTGATGAAGTCGGAAAGCATATTATCTGATATATCTCCTTTGTAGATATTGTCGCCCTGGATTGAAGGAGAAGGGTTGTGGGTGGAAGACTTAGGGACGGTGAGATGTGAGTGGGTGAAGCCATTAGGAAGAGGTATGTCGGTTGCGATGATCGGGTGCGTAACAAGGACGGGTCTGGGGTTAATAGGGACTGGTTTGGGTAGTTTAAGGGAGCCCTGTTTACCTGGAGAGAAACGGATTCGGGTCGAGAACGGCCCCCCTTTGACGGACCCGACATCGATGAGAAGTGAGTCTTGGAGCTGACCTCTGATCTTCTAGGTGGAATGCGCTGCTACCGTCGATTGAGCGATCGGGCGACCCATGTTGAGATCTGCTGCTCGATGCAGTTTCGTCGTAATTAGATCTCGAGAATTGTTGATACGGATGGCCACATGTCTCAACGATAGCTGAACAAAGAGAAGAAAGGTCGTCCACTGTGGAAGGGAGCTGATGATCCCGGATACGTGCTACAATCTCCGAAGTGGCTGAGATCTTTACACCAGCGTCCGGGATATCTTCTGTTAGACGAGACGTCGAATTCGAAGAGGGGCTGCCACGTCTCCTTTGAAAAGGCCTGATGCCGTCTTGAGTGATGTTTGCAGCAGGCATTCTAACATCCCTTAGCACCGGTGGACCGTTGGAGCATGGGGCCGGTTCTCCTTCTCTTGGATTCCCCTGCATCTGCACCGAAGGCTGCTCCGCCGGCTCCCTTGAACTCCAAACATCTCCCCATCTAGGATGGATTAATTCCGGGAGTTCCTTCTGGACAGGGAGCATAATGACCCGGTTAGCCACCTTGACTCGAACGTGGGTCGGGAGGGGAGAGCCTCTCTCTTCTTACTCGTGCCCTGATAACGCCCAGTTCCACTCCCAGTTGAGTCTTAGAGTCGATTTCAAGGACAAATCCTATAGTTGATGCGGCTTGAACGAGGAATTCGTCGTACCAACGCTCCATTGGGACGTCCCAAATGAGAACCCAAATATTTTCTTTGTCGAAGACAGAGAACTCCCACGCCATGATTTTTTTTATCGGGCCAGAGGCATGCAGATGCCTTGCCATTGTTAACATGTCTGGGTTAAGCCCAGGGCACACTCTCACCCAAAGGGCGTTGTATCCCAATGGCTTAATATCAGAGTTGCCATATTGGAAACCTGTGCAGTCTCTAATCCATGCCCTGACTGCCGATATTGACGCACCCTCTTCCATTATGATCACCACCAATTTAGCCAGTTCATCTCGATTCTTCTCAAATGTTTCCTGATCTACAGACACAGAGAGGTCGGGATGCTTATCGCCTTTACCATCATTTTCGGAGCTGATCGGGATGGCCGGGTTCTCTTTTTGCAGTGGGTTTGGCGGGGTAGTTTCATTCGGACCCATAAGAGCGACTCTGAATGAGATGCCGTTGGAGCACGGTTTTCCGTCGGCCCAGGAGGGATGTTTCAATGATTCGAGGGTTTGGGAGCTCTGGTTGAGGGTCGCTTCAGGCGGGAAGAAGAAGGCAAGGTTTTCGGGCCGAAACGCGCCCTCTGAACTAGCTTTTTTTTTTTTTTTTTCTTTTTCCATCGTAGCTGACTCCATGAAGCATGGCCACATCCCTGGCCAGTTCTGCTTAGCTGCTCATGCGGACCACAGCAAAGCCGCGATAAGCCCTAGTGTCTCTATCTCTAGGCATAACGACGTCCATGACGGCTCCCGCTTGCCCAAAAATCTTCTCTAAGTTAAGGGGGGAACCAACCATGAGGATACCGGGTGGGATACAACGAGTACTTACTGCGGTTGTCTCCCACCACGTTCCGATTGCGCCTTTTGGAAGGAACCAAGTTCCAATCTCACTCATCATTACCAGTGGGGATCTGACTGGCTTCAATATGGATCCCCTTCCCTTTGACTCTGCCCTCGTGCATCGTACTCATCATCGTAGTCCTCATCGTCATCGGCTCACTCTCATCGTCGTCGTAGTCGTCATCGTCATCGGCTCTCTCGTCGTCGTCGTCGTCGTCGTGGTCGTCATCTGGCAAGCAAACCTCCACGTATAGTAATAGCAATAATAATAATAATAATTAATCCCATAAATGAGGTTTAAAATCAAATCCTTAGGCACTGGAAAGTCCAAACAAACTAGAGCTCTCCAAAGCCAGGAAAAACACAATCCATTGGAGTTCAAAATTGATTTGTAATTTCATTACTACTTGAATCAGAGCCCTAAAACCCTATCTTTCAATCATAGATCTCTTGCATATGCGTTTGAGATACCTCCACGTATAGTAATAGCAATAATAATAATAATTAATCCCATAAACGAGGTTTAAAATCAAATCCTTAGGCACTGGAAAGTCCAAACAAACTAGAGCTCTCCAAAGCCAGGAAAAACACAATCCATTGGAGTTCAAAATTGATTTGTAATTTCATTACTACTTGAATCAGAGCCCTAAAACCCTATCTTTCAATCATAGATCTCTTGCATATGCGTTTGAGATACCTTCACGTTGACAACAATTGTGAACTTGTGATGATGTTCCATATCTACTAGAGAAACAGTTGTGATGATTTTTATGCATGTTCCATTTTTATTATTTCTAAACTGAATTGTCAATTTTGCAAATAGATAACTGGCGATGCTGGAGCTGTGAAGAAAGCATTGTTTTCTATATCTGCAATCATGTTCAAGTTCTCTCCTAAAGAAGAGATTTCTCTTGACACTACTGTGCCAGATCTTCCTCCAAGCATCATTATCCCATCTGATGTCCCTATTTATCCGACTGGTGGCTTTTATCCTGGTACAGATGCTATGGTTCCCCCTCCTAGATCTGTGCCTCCAGTTGTACCGACCCCACATTTAACGGAGTTTCCTGGATATTCTGATACCGGGAGTGCATGGCCTGTGTATCCCTCTACTGTTCCTGCTGTCTCTGGATATGGTGGTTCATCTCGCTTTGAGGAGTTAGTGGTACGACTGCTGTGCCCTTCTGACCAGATTGGGCGTGTTATTGGCAAGGGAGGGAGTTCCATAAAAAGTGTGAGGCAGGCAAGTGGTGCCCGGGTTGAGGTCCAGGATACAAAAGGTGATTGTGATGAGTGTGTTATTATCGTTACTTCTACAGAGGTTAGTCCTATTAACATTATTGTCATTTCTTATTGGTATAGCTTTCTCACCCTCTTTGGCAATAATGATGGTCACATGCAATATTTATTTGCAGTCCACGGATGATCTGAAATCCACTGCGGTTGAAGCTGTTCTATTGCTACAAGGAAAGATCAATGACAATGATGACAATGACACTGTTAACATCCGTTTCCTTGTTCCATCCAAGGTTATTGGTTGTCTTATTGGTAAAAGTGGTTCAATTATAAATGAGATGCGTAAGAGTACGAGAGCCGATGTTCGTATCTCGAAAAGCGAAAAGCCAAAGTGTGCTAATGACGATGATGAGCTTGTTGAGGTATGTTTCAGTACCTTGAGGTTTTATTGTGTAGCTCTTTTTTAATAATTTCATAACTTGCTCTCTCTTGCTCTCTCTTGCTCATTCAGGTCATTGGGGAGGTTGGCAATGTAAGAGATGCACTTGTTCAGATTGTCTTGAGGCTCAGAGATGATGTTCTGAAAGATAGGGAAGGTTATCGTAATGATCCTCCTCCCACCGATTCTCTGTACTCAGGGGGTCGTTCTGTGTCATCGGTTTTGCCTCATGTTCCCCCAGTCGCTCCTTTGGGTTATGATCAAAGGGTTGAAACCGGAAGCAGCTTGGGCATGCTTTCTACTGGCAGCCTGTATGGATATGGATCTTATCAGGTACATAAAATGCATCCGTATTTACAACCTTTTATTCATTAGAACTTGCTCTCTTTTTTGATGTCTTTAGTTGAACTATCAATGTTCAAAATCCCACTGATTGGATTGAAATTCAGTGAAGCACGCCATGTTGGATTCATTCACGGTATTGAATCCAAACTTCTGTTGGTAAAAATAAAAAGGAAATCAGTGAAGCTAATTATTTGCTTGGCTTTGTTTTTTAATTTTATTTTTTAAATAGTCAGCAAGTTTTTATCAACTCAGTCTGATCAAACTTGAGAACTGAAAGGCTAAATCTTGCCTTAAGTCTTCGTATCCAACATTAAAAACTGCTGCATTTAGTTGTATGTCTTTGAATCAAATTTGGGTTTGGGCTGAATCATTTCATGCATTCAAACTGCAGCGTCTTACCCCCTCGGTTACTTGTATCCTTTTTTCTTTTTTCTTTTTTGCTTTAAATGAAGGATCGTGCATTCAAAATGCAACATCTTTCCCTGCTTAGGTAACTCATCTCCTTTTGTTTTTTCTTTAAATGAAGGTTGGGGAGAACGGCTATGGATCTATTCCTTCATATTCTTCAAAGCCATATGGAGGGTTTGTATTTCATATCATAAGAGTTTTGCCTCTGCTTCAGGCTGGTTATTTGGGTTTTTTAATTTTTATCTGAGCCTGCTCTTTGTATAATTTCATTTGTAGACTGCCTTCAACCCTGGAGATTGTCATCCCGGCCCATGCAGTGGGTAAGGTGATGGGTAAAGGTGGAGCAAACATAGGAAATATTCGCAAGGTATGTTCTGTTCCTGGTTATTATTGTTTTATATCAGGTAACAGGCTTGTGTTTTTAACAGTCCCATTCAGTGAACTGTCCCAAAACAAGTCAATTCAGTGCAAACATTATACCATTCATAAAAGGTCCAACAATTATAGTTTTAAAGCATAATACTTGAAGGAATTATAGGATTATCAGCTTGTTTGCTGACACAAAAGTTTCCACACAGTTTTTTGACGCAATGATCTGTAAGACCATGTCTGGACAACAGTTTGGTGATCAAGGCCATTGATCTGATGGGCCTCACTTTGGACAGGGGATTCCCTGAGAATCTACCTGATTAGAAGATTACAACCATTTGATTTTTGTACTCATTGTAGTTGAACCTGGACTGTTGCAATATTTCTGGTTTTAATCTACCAATCTGAATGCTTTTCTAGGCATCCCCAGCCATTGTGGGGTTCGTCAAATAACATTTTGTACAGTTCATATATGGCTTCACATATAAGGAATCCTGCACAACAAAAGTCAGCCCCAGCCATAGTAGGGACTATCAAATCAACAATCTAGATCATCAATATATGTCTCCACATGTAACGAATCCTGCACAACAAATCTTTCAATAAAAAATCCCGCACGGCAAGTGTCTGCCAACTGCATTTCTGATGAGCAAAGCCTCATCATCCTCTATGCTCAAAGTCAGTGCCTTGAGTATTTTTATTTTTATTTATATTTATTTTTATTATTTTATTATTATTATTTTTTTTGCGCTGTTATGGGCACCCTCATCATTTCTCAGCATTTAGGAACAGAACGCAATCTGAGGCGTGCCAATCTTACTCTTTGGACACGCGAATCTGAGATTTGTGCCACATATGAGCTGTTCATCAGATGGGCCCTTCTGTTTATGTGCTGTCACATGAAAATTAGGCGTCTCCAGTCTTTAGGTGGGCTAGTCATATATTGAACAATTGCCATCTGACAAGAGAAGCTCTCCCTCACATTAATGTACATATGTGGCCTGCATGATGGCTGGAATGGCATGGTTTCTGCCACAGTACATGTGCACTAGGGCCAACCTGAAAAATGGTTCCTGTCCTGCACACATGCCTCATGGACACATGTCAACTTGCGTGAGTAGCTTAGCAGAGCTGGCATATTTATGGGTTATTATTATCAGATACCTTTGGCATTTGTTCATTTAAAAAGAAAGAATAGGAAAAACATCAACATGTAATTACAACTTCCCAAGGGCATTTACATCAAGTGAATTCCTATCATGGGCTCAGATTTTATTGTCAGTTTACTGCATCTTCTGGACAATTACTTAGCTCTGTTAAGATAGGGGATCCCTGGAAGTTGGGGTCATCGCTCAACCCGATTTTGGCAGCCCCATTCATCCATGTCAGAAAAGCCAGCATAAAAGTGGCGCTTTCTCCACTTAATCCTAGTTATGTCTTTTAAACAAGGTAACGTGAGGTAAAATTGGAACTAGGCAGAGGTGTTATTTGACATGTCTGATGTGGAGGGACTACTGAAATTAAGACCGAAAGCTAGGACTAATTTTGCAGGATCCTACCCAGCTGGAGCCTTCTAGCACTCTTTTTTCTAGACTTCTTTCCAAAAGTAAAAATAAAAATAAAAGGGACAGAGTGCTCTCCATCAATTTTGATTTAGTGGATGTCCTCCACAATAAGCTTTTAGTAGCTCGTCGATGTATAATTTAATAGTTGGCTTCTTTGAAATTCTGAATAATGACTGTAATTAGCTTGATGCTGATTTTTTCTCTTCATGTGATGCCCTTTGCTTTTAAATTCATGCACTTTGGACTTCAATGTGCTGGTTTTGCAGATCTCTGGGGCAGTTGTGGAGATTGTTGACTCAAAAACATCGCGTTCAGAGCGCATTGCTCAGATCTCTGGCACGCCCGAGCAGAAGCGCTCGGCTGAAGACTTAATTCAGGCATTCATCTTAGCCACCTAACTTCATGGATGCTTTCCACATGGCGGAAAGTGATCTCTTCACTTCATTTCAGCACTCCCTTCTTCTGTGGTTTCCTATCCTCGGTTCCTTTCTTAGGCTTCGCACCCAAAGGAGCAAGGACAGGGTCCTAGAAATAGTTGGCACTCTCCTAATTTCCTTAGCCAATTCCGTATCGTGAAGGATTCACAGCTGACTTATTTTTGTGAGATTACTCTCTATGTTGATGACTCTTTTATCTCCTGTTGTCTTAGAAATTGTAGGATCTCTCCCCATTATTGGGTCTTTTATCCTGCGTAATCTCTGAGGGGCATGGTCTTCATCGCATCTCCAGTTTGTGCCATGTTTCGTGATTATGTTCTTGGTGGTAATTATGCTCTTATGACCATGACTTGTTCACAGCTTGCAATATTTATGTTCTATTTTCTTAGAGCTCTATCCCCGTCTGTCAGCTTTGTCATTACTATGATCCATCCAATGGCATACACATGCAAGCTGGTTGGTTTGGTGGGTGGTATTTTCTCAAACCCTGCTAAATGAACTCGCTGTGGTACACATTCCAGGGAATCACTGCTTAACTGTGCCAAGTGGGATGTATATGAGATTCATGCTGCTTATCAGCAGGCCCCACCATATAGATGCCTAGTCTGCACCAGAGTTAGGCTGGTCTTCTCTTCAATTGGACCTAACATTTATAAAAGAAATGTGCATTTAAGCATTTGGCCTATTTATGTGGCCTACCATTTGGGCAGACCGGCCTGATTTTTGGTCCGGGGCATCTACATGGTGTGGCCTGCCTGATGAGTAGTCTTGTTCTTGCATACATGCACCGCATTTACATGTGTGACCTGTGACTCCCGTGTCGAATGCACATCTCATTTCTCTAGTCTTTCCATACTCCTGACCGAATTAGTTTGGTAGTTGTTTTCACTTCGTTGATGCTGGGGAAAAGAAGGTTCCGGATAAATAAGATGAAAAAGGTCCTTGGTGTTGTCTGTATCCTTTGTCATATGTCATGGGGAGCCAATTCTATTGTGAATGTTGCATCTTTCCCTATGTATCATTACTGACTATCCACCATCTTAATCGATATTTACTTGTATTTTCTTTCCTCTTTTCATTGATAAAGTTCTAGTTATTGATAATAATAATAATAAATCACTGAATAGGAGGGAAACAAATTTGGGTGAAAGCAAAACACAGGACTAGGAATTCCTGGCTTCTTTACTTTCTCAAATCTCTTTTAGTCCTTGATACTCAAAAGGTTATCTTTCCTTTTGCTTCACCAGTTACATTGAATCTTGAACTCACTACGGTAATAAAAAATTTACTGAGCGATATCCCTTGCGCTATTTCCCTCATTTTCCAACAATTCTGAGTTGGAGGTTCATAAGAAGCAAAAAAGAGACCGATGATGGGAGATCATCAGTACCCATACAAAGAAGAAACTCCCACCAAGTATCTTTGATCCTAGCTATTGCGCCTGGCAAGGGTCCTCCTTCCTGTGATCAAGTTAAGATCCTAGCCTCTGGGAATACATGTTATTGCGATTCAGAATTTTTTGCTGATGTTATATTATTTCATTACTACTAGATAGGCCATGGTCCGGCCAATAAACGGAGACACCATAACATCTTTCTCATGCCCAATCAACCCCAGCTATATCCGGAGAAAGACTTCATTCTTCCCTGGTATCATCCAAACCATTTCATTTTAAAAAAGATAAAAATCTCCACAAATTGATTCAATCTAGATTTTGAATCAATGAGAATTCAGTACTCGAATGATGCTAAAGAAAGAAAGAAAGAATTTGATACCTTGATAGTAGAATAGATGATTGAAACACGCCACTCATTCAATAGAGAGGGATAAACAATATTGAACATTTTGCACTAATTACGAATACTTGAATAATAACTCTAAGAAGCTCAGAAAAGTGAAAATGTTCCTAATGATATTTAAACTTCAACCTCTTAGGACAACCCTTAAGGTCAATTCCTGGCATTCCTTCGAAATATTTTACCAAGATTTCCAATTCTTAGCCCTTAGGAAATGACTGAAGTGCAAGAGATGCACAAAGAATGGACTATTGTCCAAAATCGAATGAATGGTCCTACAGTATTCTCATTGGAAACATTTTGATTGTTATTTCTGCTGGGGAGCTGAAGGAGGTTTTTGGTAGCTTTTGTATTACTATTGATTCTTTTATCCTGAAGTTGAGTAAAATCTTGGAAAAGCTGTGGTTTTCTGTTCATCCATTTTTATAGGCAGGCCAGTTGTATTTAGACGATGGATAGGAGAAGGCTAGCTAATGATTCATCGAGAGGGTATGGCACGCCTTCTCAACTTCTAGGTGTCAATTTTTTAAAAGACTTCAGGGTTTCTGATGAAGGGGTGATGCCTAAAGAGAAATTGGTTGATGGTAATGGATATAAGAATATGGAGGAATTGGTGATTAAAGTTCCCAAGGTGACTGTAGATAGAAGACTTGAGCAGTTGGCGAATAGTCTGTTGGAACGATATCCTGTCAGGAGGGTCTCAGTTCTTGAGATGTTGGATGTGTTTAGATCCTCCCCTTTTGCTGAGTTGAAGATATTGCTATTGAGAATCGCTCCATTCTCAGTATTGATGATTTGGATTCCAGGGAGGAAATGGATGATTTTGCTAGAGATGTGGCCCTGCAATGGTACATGTTCCTTTCTAAGGTTGAAGAATTGAGCTGTCGGAGGTAACAAGTTTGATAATGAATGCTTGTTCTTTTATTTCACTAAGCATGTCCTGCATCAGCCCTTTCTAGCGCATAACACTTGCTCTACTTCTTCTTCCATCTCCAGCTTCTATTTTGCCCATATCAACAATAGTTCTGTAATACCCTTTACACCTCATCATAGTATCCAAACAAATAAGCTGCATTGAAGGTTGGCAAGATACTGAAGCAATCTAACAGCTTGATCTCATGAGCATAGTTACTCAACTTTCTCTTGACTTGATATGATTGAGCTGTCGGAGGTAACAAGTTTGATAATGAATGCTAGTAGAGGTGCACATCCAACTTGTTCAATATCTTGACCTGCATTTAGAACGGTGCTTGTTCTTTTATTTCACTAAGCATGGCCTGTATCAGCCCTGTCTAGCTTTGATAGTCTTCATGCATAACACTTGTTCTACTTCTTCTTCCATCTCCAGCTTCTATTTTGCCCATATCAACAATAGTTCTGTGTTGCCCTTTACACCTCATCATAGTATCCAAACAAATAAGCTGCATTGAAGGTTGGCAAGATACTGAAGTAATCTAACAGCTTGATCTCGTGAGCATAGTTACCCAACTTTCTATTGACTTGATATGATTGAGCTGCCAGAGGTAACAAGTTTGATAATGAATGCTAGTAGAGGTGCACATCCAACTTGTTCAATATCTCGACCTGCATTTAGAATGGTGCTTGTTCTTTTATTTCACTAAGCATGGCCTGTATCAGCCCTGTCTAGCATTGATAGTCTTCATGCATAACACTTGTTCTACTTCTTCTCCCATCTCCAGCTTCTATTTTGCCCATATCAACAATAGTTCTGTGTTGCCCTTTACACCTCATCGTAGTATCCAAACAAATAAGCTGCGTTGAATGTTGGCAAGATACTGAAGTAATCTAACAGCTTGATCTCGTGAGCATAGTTACCCAACTTTCTCTTGACTTGATAGGATTGAGCTGTCAGAGGTAACAAGTTTGATAATGAATGCTAGTAG
The DNA here is from genome assembly GCA_030180095.1 of Magnolia changhungtana. Lineage (NCBI taxonomy): Eukaryota > Viridiplantae > Streptophyta > Magnoliopsida > Magnoliales > Magnoliaceae > Magnolia > Magnolia changhungtana. Next base: position 1,840,426 of record JASAUF010000455.1, read on the forward strand.
AGGTGCACATCCAACTTGTTCAATTTCTCGACCTGCATTTAGAATGGTGCTTGTTCTTTTATTTCACTAAGCATGGCCTGTATCAGCTCTGTCTAGTGTTGATAGTCTTCATGCATAACACTTGTTCTACTTCTTCTTCCATCTCCAGCTTCTATTTTGCCCATATCAACAATAGTTCTGTGTTACCCTTTTACACCTCACCATAGTATCCCAACAAATAAGCTGCATTGAAGGTTGGCAAGATGCTGAAGTAATCTAACAGCTTGATCTCGTGAGCATAGTTACCCAACTTTCTCTTGACTTGATAGACCCAATCCTCTTAGACCTGAGATGGTGTGTAAATAAACCATAATCAATTTACCTTCTTTTTTTTAAAAAAATTTATTTTTATATATCTTGTCGCGCTGGTGTTCATCTATAGGTTATTAATCATGCTCTCCTTGATCTTTTTTGCTTTGCATTTATCCCCCCCCCCCCCCCCCCTCCTCTCTCTCTCTCTCTCTCTCTCTCAAGGAGAAACTTACGCACAGAGAGCGACTTCTGGTCCTCTTTATTAGATTTTGGTGCTACAAAATACTTCATTGGGTGCAATGAAGTATTTTGACACAGCAGTGGTTTTTAGCTTGAGTCAAATGTACAATCATAGTTTGTCCAGCAATGTGTGCCGTTCATGGGTTATGTTACACTACACCCATGTAATTATATTCAATTGCAAGCATCTCTGGCTCTTTTGTTGAGCTGCTAGAGTAGAGACGTATGTGGGTCTTTGAGTATTCCAGGGTTTGATCCCTGGTTGTCTTATGTTGTTAACCTTACCATGCTGGAAGTAATGCAGGCTCCCCAAACACCCACCCACTCCACCAGAGGAGGGAGGTTCCTCCATAACAATCCTACATATCTTCTCACCAAAATTACAGGTGTGAAAGATGTTGTGCTGCCCTCATTGCCTCGATTAAATCACCTGAGGTGTGGGTGACATCACTTACTGGATAACCTACTCATCTCGCTGTTTGCACACACATCCACTACATCTATTAGAGGTCATGTCCCCATTGTCATTTGCCTATTCTCCACAATTTTTTCATGCCTTATGCTCTTTCATCTTCACAACTGCTGTAGTATCTTCAATATCATATAATTCCTCAACCAGTTTTACTTTTATCCAATACAAATGTAATAATCGTTTAAAAGCACGATGTTCAAGCTACCCAAACTTAAAGCATGTAAAAAGAGTGCTACTTTGCCCTGTGATTCTTATTTAGATGTGATAGTTCCTTGACAATAGACACCATCCCTCTAGTTGAGGTTCTATTTCTTTATGACTTCCTGTGACCACCTTATGTGGGTGAGAATTTAGTTTGCTGCCCTATCATTGATGATGCTCCTCATGGGGTACCAAACTACCTCCCAAGTCCACAACTCAACTAATTATATCTCTACATTCAATGCAAGCATCAAACTTCGAAACATTGTTTTTGAAACCTAATTCATTCCTTATATCCTTATTAAGATCATTAGGTTGTCTTAAATTTTTTCTGGTCTTCATACTCATGAAGCCTGTGATGTCAATTTATGGAATTTCTCACTGTACTCATTTACTGATTTATTTAACAAATATTATGATATCTTTAGTAGAGGTCATGAGCAAAAGTCACATATGAGAACTTCCTTGCTAATTTCTTCTTCGTCTTGACCAAAGAAATTACTCTCCTAAGTCCTATGATGGATTTGTCTGGATTGAGTATCATTTTACAATGCGAACATGTGACAAAAGAAAATTTTATGGCTGCCAATGTGACCTTCAAATGGTTAGTAATTTCCTTGTAATCAAACCCCTCCGCCTTGCTTGGCCAATCGATGAAATGGTCTACATGCGAATGATCATGGAATTTTAGACTTTTCACCTGAATTTGGGCTCAATCATATTCCCATGATAAATAACTTCAAAAAAAAAAAATTAAAAAAAATCAATTCAATGATTGGTCTCTTCCCTAGTTGTTGCCACCTATAGTTGGATAGAATTGTGGTGTGGACTTTCCCCTACATGTTGTCAAGCTCCCAACTTGTCTGCTGAATCCTTCCATGTTGCTCTTGCGCTTGTTTAATATGATCACTTATTGTATGCGTGAGCCGATCTACCCACTTTGTAAGTGTGTGAATCAATTCAGTTACTTGTCTCTGAACACTGCTTGCGTCACTCCCTTAAAAGCCGTCATTGAGGGATGATATCAAATCCACCAACAATCACCCATGCTGATAACAAATGATGCAAGCCGGTTATCAAATCAATGTGTATTTGATATTCGAGTTGAACCAAGTAGAACACAAGAATATTCAAATAGAGGGGGATGAACAACTTACTGAGATTGAAATTTCTGTGGTAGTTTAAGAACTTGAGAAAACTCGAAAAAGACAAGTTAGTATCCTCTACATTCTAGAAAATCCCTTTTAGGTCAGAAAGATGCCCCCTGGCATCCCTAAATCTTTAGTCAGGATTTTCCAACTATTAGATTTGTGACAATAAAATCTTTAGCCTAATTTTAATATTGTAAAAATAGCATGTATAGATCCTGAGAATCCCTTAAATCATCCAAGAATCAGCAAAATCAACAGCTATGATCTTCCAAAAATAGAAACTGTAGTTCTAGAATTCGTCCCCTGAAATTATTTAGTGGACAATCCACACTCAACCCATGGTGGGGCCTTCATTATGCATCACTGACTTCCCTCTCACAATGGATGAATTGATGCTTTGATGATCATTTTTCTGCTTGTCAAATGATTGATAGCAAGCACATTATCCTTTTCCACAAGCCAGCCGAACGCTAGGCCCCCATATAATGCCAAATCTTCTCTATTGTCTCGCCCACCGTCCTCTCGCTCTCATCTTATATGAACAAATGGAACTATTTCACCAAAGAAGTCCCTGTCTGTTGCCTGAAGAGTCCTTGTCCATTCATCTCTTTTCCTGAAACAGATTTGCAACTGTGCACAGTTCTACAAAGATTGAAATGCTCCTCCATCTCCTACTCATTGAGGTTCCTCCAAAATGCCAGATGACTTGGTTTCCAGTTATACTATAGTACTTAGATATCACAATGTCCTTATCCATTACTAGAAAGGCAAAGACCTAGCTTATGATATCTATTATTACACCATGTTCCTCCCAAAGTTGCAACCTCGAACCATCTGTTTCTTAACTGCCATTTTGAATCACTTTTGCCCTGAAACGTGGACCTGATGTTTTTCGTTGGGAAGAGGCTTTGCTTACCCACCCACGGTGTAACCCATACTCAGGCACTTCTCTGTAAACAGTCATTTCCTTCTTCATTAGCTATGGTGCTAAAATTTCTTTGTTATCATTCAAAAGAAAGGGAAAGCTAATTTGGTGTGAAGCATAACAGCAGCAGTCCGCCCATTTTTATAGCAGGACTGATTTCTCACCTGTTTCTGTTCTGGGGGATCTGAATCCCATCTATGCTGTATAGTTGCTAGCGCACACACACACACACACATGCCCGTCTAAAAAAACGAACCTTTGAACCATCATGAGGGCTTATGCATGCCCTTATCCAGTGTATCGTCTGTGAGTGGTCTATGAGGCAAGTTGACTTTTTATAAAGCATGTGCACTCTACCAATACATTGATTTTTTCGCATTGGTCTCTCAATTGGATGATGTAATGGATGGTGGGGGCTCTTTCATTTGGAGAGATTCTTTCTGCACTGGGATTTCACCGGCGTCCATTTTCTTGTTCTTGTGGAAGATTAGCCAAAACAATGGTGGCCCACCACCCTTATTTACAGGATGAAAAAATAATAGTAATTCAGATCGGGTTGCTAAGCTTTTCTTTTCTTTTTCTTTTCTTTTTTTTTTTTTTTAATTTTTTTTTTTTTTTTTTTTGGGCCTTGGTTTAGCAATTTTTACAAGTCAGTTTATGTTTTATAATATTGTGATTGTCTGCCCAAGTGTTGCATAGGTGGTGTATCTGGTGGCATTTAGTGAATCTTCCCCAATTAGCATTGTATGATCTTCTATTGTTCAGGCTAATCTAGAACAACCAGTTGGTGGACTGATTGCATGGTGACCCTGCTACCATAGATGTTGGTGGTGACCCGTCGTAGTGGGATTTGATTGGGCCACGTGCTGCTGTCAAGAAATGGGGCCATGCAAATGTTTGAAAGTTGTTTGATGGACTATTGTCAGGCCCCAACTATGAGAGCAGCACATGGCCCAATCAAATCTCACCAGTGGGAGCAGGGTCACCATGCAATCTAGTTGGTAGGCCACTCCATGTTAGGAGAAGTGCTTGAAAATTGCCAGGGCTGGTCTTTTAACTCTTCCATTTGGGAAGCGGATTGGCTGGTGGACCACACGAGCGATATAGCTGGTGTGGTGGAGCACGACTGTTCAAAGGATATCAAAGTTACATGGGCCACAAAATGATGTATTTATTATATCCACACTGTTCATCCATTTGTGGAGGTCATCTTAGAGCATGAGCCATAAAATGAATCATATCCAAATCTTAACTGGGCCACACCACAAATAGCAATGGGGATAATGATTTTCACCGTTAAAACATTCATAGGACCCACCATAATGTTTATTTTCCATCCAATCTGTTCATAAGGTCGCAAAGACATGGATGAAGAGGAAAAACAAATATCATATTGATCCAAAACTTTCGTGATCCCTAAAAGGGTTTCAATGGTATGCGTTCAATACCCACTGCTTTTTTCAGTGTGGTTCACTTGATATTTAGTTGTCTTTTTTTCGGCTCAAGCGTTAATGGATGGACGGTTTGGAGATGACATATACCTGAAGATGGGACCCACAGAACCATCCATTTAGCCAGCTCATTTTTAAGGCATAAACCATAAAATGAAGCTGATTTGAAGTTCAAGTGAACCACACTGCTGGAAACAATGTTGATTTAACGCCCACCATTGAAAGCTTCTAGAGGGCCACAAGTTTTTCGATCCAGCTGATACTTGTATTTTTCCCTTTCATCCAAGTCTGTGTGACCTTATCAACAGGTTGGTGGCAAATAAACATGGCCCTAGTAAGGTTTCAACGAGCTTAGGATCTGCTTCATTCTGGGTTGATGCCTTAAAATGGATGGACGGTGTGGATGTAAAACACATACGTGATGAGGGATCCACAGCACCACCAAATGATCGTATGAGGGGGGCTTAAGAGGGAACAAGGCATTTTCGTGGCCAAAATAGATGTACTATACTTGTGGCGAGGTTCCTGGTGATGGGATGTAGGCCCCTTGATTGGCTTTAGTAGACTACTTTGATTGGGCCATCCTAGATTCTAATGCGTTGGAACTTTTTTGGCTGATTGTGAGCCCTTTTTGATGAGTTTTGTTTCTAGTGCCCATCTATTTTCACTAATTGATTTAAGGGTTAGGATCGTTCAAACGTTTGTATTTTTTGGTCCGTGGCCCATTTACTATTTGAGCTATCAAATTGATGGTTTCGGTCTAGTCCATGTATACCTTGGGAGTGGATCATCTGTTTTTCCAACTCATTTTAGGAGGCATGAGCTCAAAAAATGCAGCAGATCCAAAACTCAGGCGAACCACACAATAGGAAGGAACCAATGGTGATTTAACAACCACCATTAAAAACCTCCAGTTATGTTTATTTGTCATCCAACCTGTTGATAAGGTTACACATACCTGAGAAAAAAAAAAAAAAAACAAACAAACAAATACCTCACACAGACCTGAAAAAAAAAAAAAAAAACTAATATCAGCTTCATATGTTACATTTGTGGCCCAAGTAAGTTTTTATTTGTCAATCGCTGGTCTCATGTGGTATGGTCCACCTGATATTTGGATCTGCTTCATTTTTGGACTCATTCCCTAAAATGAGCGGGCAAAACGGATGGATACGGTGGATATATTATACATACATCAATGTGGACCCTATGGTCAAGGCCGCACCTAATCTACTCCCATCGCCCAATACGGTGAACCCTAACTGTAACCTGATGTTCCACGCTATTCATCCGTTTTTTTTTTCCAGCTCATTTTAATGGCAGACCAATTTGCGACTGTACGACCCATTTATGGCCCATTTACGAGACCAAGCCCACCTCATTTTACCTTGCGAGAATAAGCCCCAGCTGTACGGACGCCTGCCCAAAGGTCGAAAATGCCCCTGCTTTTTCCTTCAAGCGGATCGGCTGGTGCTCGAAGACGAGCGCTGACGCTCCTCGAACTCCGAGTTATACGAACGGTTCAAAATAGATCAACGTTACGTGGGCCCCACAGTTATGTATTTATTATATCCACAACGTTCATCCATATTTCGAGATCATTTCGGAGCATTATCCAAAAAAAAAAACATATCCAAAGATCAACTGGACCACACCACAAGGAAAAAAAAAATCATATCCAAAGATCAACTAGACCACACCACAAGGAGCAGCAGAAAATTGATTTTCACTGTTGAAACTTTTGCAGGGCCCACCATAACATTTATTTTCCATCCAATCTATTTATAAGGCCACAAAGACCTGGATGAAGAGGAAAAAGAAATTTCATAATGATCCAAAACTTCTGTAACCTCTAAAAGGGTTTCAATGGTAGACGTTCAATTCCCCACTGTCTTTTACATTGTGGTCCACTTGATAGTTAGATCTGTCTTATTTTTCGTCTCAAGCCTTAGTATGAGCTCGCCAAATAGATGGACGGTTTGGATATAATACAGACCTTATGGTGGGGCTCACAAAAGCAACGAAAATTCCACAGCAAAAAAAAAAAAAAAAAAAAAAAAAAAAGAATCCGGACAGAATCCACGATTCAGAGTCAAACCACCGTAGCTCGCTATATGATATGGGAATGGATCGCGGAATCCGCGATTCAGAGTCAAACCAAAAGGCTTATGGCTATGAATTATAACTGTAGCTATAGTCGTATCCTGTGCATTTCTTTTTTTAATTATTTTTAAAAATTTTAAATTTAAAATTTTTTTTTTACATGGAGAATTTTATTCTACCTATATTTTTCTCTAACACATATTTATATAAATATGTGTATATAAGCATATAAAAAAAATTTATTTCTCTCTTTATTCATATAACAAGAATATCTTCTAAACCAAAATTAGTTATATGACGTACCATATATGATTTTAAGACTAAAAGTTGGGCGGGTTCAACCCGACCAACTTGTGACCCACTGGACATTGGGTTGAGCTTGGGCAGGATGTATCGGGTTTGTTCTTGGGGTTGGGCCATATAAACATCAACTCGATAAAACTTAGAAATGGAATCACTGGGATTGATCGTCAAATGCATGAAAATGACCGTGAAGTGAACGGAATTGACCATGAAGTGCATCGAAATGACCGTGAATCTAAATGAAAATTTGAAATTTTAGTAAAATTCATGGAAATATTGTGAATCAACATTTTAAATCGAGAATGATCATGAAATGCATGGAAATGACCGTGAATCAACATGGAATCGCTGGGAATAATCATGAAATGCATGGAAATGACGGTGAAGTGTAGCGATTGGACCGTGAAATGCACGAAAATGATCGTGAAGTGAAGGGGCATGACTATGAAATGCATCGAAATGACCGTAAATCAACATGGAATAGGTGGGAATGACCGTGATATGCGTGGAAATGAGCGTGAAGTGAAGCGATTGGACCGCGAAATGCACGGAAATGACCATGAAGTGAAGGGGCATAACCGTGAAATACGTCGAAATGACCGTGATTCATCACGAAATCGCTGGGAATGACCGTGATATGCATAGAAATGACCGTGAAGTGAGGCGAATGGACCGTAAAATGTGCAGAAATGATCATGAAATGAAGGGGCACGACCGTGAAATGCGCCGAAATGACCATGAATCAACATGGAATAGGCGGGAATGACCGTGATATACATGAAAATGACCGTGAAGTGAGGTGATTGGACCGTGAAATGAGCCGAAATTACTGTAAAGTGATGAGGCATGACCGTGAAATGTGTCGAAATGATCTTGAATCAACACGGAATAGGCGGGAATGACCGTAATATGCATGGAAATAACCGTGAAGTGAAGTGATTGGACCATGAAATGCATGGAAATGACCGTGAGGTGAAGGGGGCATGACCATGAAATGCGCCGAAATGACCGTGATTCAACACGAAATAGGCGGGAATGACTGTGATATGAATAGAAATGACGGTGAAGTGAGGCGATTAGATCGTGAAACGCACGGAAATGACCGTGAAGTGAAGGGGCATGACCGTGAAATGCGCCGAAATGACCGTGAATCAACATGGAATAGGCAGGAATGACCGTGATATGCATGGAAATGACCGTGAAGTGAAACGATTGGACCGTGAAATGCGCGGAAATGATGGTGAAGTGAATGGGCATGACCGTGAAATGCGTCGAAATGACCGTGAATCAACACGGAATAGGCGGGAATGAACGTGATATGCATGGAAATGACCGTGAAGTGAAGCGATTAGACCGTGAAATGCATAGAAATGACAGTGAGGTGAAGGGGCATGACCGTAAAATGTGTCGAAATGACCGTGAATCAACACATGTAATAGCGGGAATGATAGTGATATGCATAGAAATATAGTGAAGTATTGGCCGTGAAATGCATGAAAATGAAGTGAAGTGATTGGGACCGTGAAATCTTGCGCGGAAGGTGACCGTGATATGTATGGAAATGACCGCGTGAAGCGATTTGTGAAATGCGGAAGTGGACCGTGAAGTGAAGGGGCATGGACCGTGAAATCTTGTTGAAAAACCGTGAATAACCAAGTGAATGAACACGGAATAGGCGAGAATGACCGTGATATGTATGGAAATGACCGTGAAGTGTAGTGATTTGACCGTGAAATGCGTAGAAATGACCGTGAAATGCGCCGAAATGACCGTGAATGTACACAGAATAGGCGGGAATGACCGTGATATACATGAAAATGACGGTGAAGTGTAAGCTTATTAGACCAGTAAAATATGCTGTGAAAATGACCGTGACATGCGTGAATGGCAAATAATGGAGTGAATCAACCACGGAATAAGCGCAAGAATGACCATGATATGCATGGAAATGACCATGAAGTGAAACGATTGGACCGTGAAATGCATGGAAATGACCGTGAGGTGAAGGGGCATGACCTTTAAATATGTCGAAATGACCGTGAATCAACACAGAATAGGCGGGAATGACCGTGATATTTTCATGCATATCACAGTCATTCCCGCCTATTCCGTGTTGATTCACGGTCATTTCGACGCATTTCACGGTCGTGTCCCTTCACTTCATGGTCATTTCCGCGCATTTTACGGTCCAATCGCTACACTTCACCGTCATTTCCATATATATCTCGGTCATTCTTGTCTATTCCGTGTTGATTCACGGTCATTTCGGCGCATTTCACGGTCATGCCCCTTCACTTCACGGTCATTTTTGCGCATTTCGCGGTCCAATCGCTACACTTCACGGTCATTTCCATGCATATCACGGTCATTCTCGCCTATTCCATGTTGATTCACGGTCGTTTTGATGCATTTCACGGTCATGTTCATTCACTTCACGGTCATTTCCGCGCATTTCACAGTCCAATCGCTACACTTCGCGGTCATTTCCATGCATATCACGGTCATTCCCGCCTATTCCGTGTTGATTCACGGTCATGCCCCTTCACTTCACGGTCATTTTCACACATTTCACGGTCCAATCGCTTCACTTCATGGTTATTTCCATGCATATCACAGTCATTTCCGCCTATTCCGTGTTGATTCACGGTCATTTTCACGCATTTCATGGTCTAATCGCTTCACTTCACGGTCATTTCCATGCATATATGGTCATTCTCGCCTATTCCGTGTTGATTCACGGTCATTTTGACGCATTTCACGGTTATGCCCCTTTACTTCATGGTCATTTTCACGCATTTCACGGTCCAATCGCTTCACTTCACGCTCATTTCCATGCATTTCACGGTAATTCCCGCCTATTCCGTGTTGATTCACGGTCATTTCGGCTCATTTCACGGTCGTGCCCCTTTACTTCACGCTCATCAATGAAATTGACCGCTAAGTGAATGAAATGGATTTTCGACCATCGACCTGATAGAAGCTTGGAAAATAACCAAGTTGGTTGGTTAAAATAGCTTCTCCTATCCCAAAATCATATAGGGTACATTAAGTAACTAATTTTAGTTTAAAAGATATTCTTGTCAAACGAATAAAGAAAGAAATGAAAAAAGAGAAATTTTTTTTATATAGGGTACATTAAGTAACTAATTTTTTTTATATGCTTATATATATATATATTTATATAAATATGTGTTAGAGAAAAATGTAGATAGAATAAAATTCGCCATGTAAACCAAAAAGAAAAAAAAAAAAAAAAAAAAAAGAAGAAAGTACACAGGATACGGCTACAGCTACGATTATAATTTGTAACTAGTTATCAGGATATGGCTACAACAACTGTTATAATCTGTAGCAAAAGATAATCGTAACCTTTTATTTGAATCGGCAATAAATCATGGATTCTGCGATCAATCTCTAAATCTTACGGTGAGTTGCGATGGAATCGCAGAATCCGCAATTCATCGCCGTTTCAGGTAAACAGCTGCGGATTATAACCGTATCTATAGCCGTATTGGCCTCGAAAGTCTTTATTATTATTTTTTTCTGTGGAATTTTTGTTGATTTTGTGGGTCCCACCATGAGGTCTGTGTTATATCCAAACCATCCAACTATTTGGTGAGCTCATATTAAGCTTGAGATGAAAATAAGACGGATCTAACTATTAAGTAGACCACACTGTAAAAGGCAGTGAGGTATTGAACGTCTACCATTGAAACCCTTTTAGGGGTTACAGAAGTTTTGGATCATTATGAATTTTTTTTTTCCCTTCTCATCCAGGTCTTTGTGACCTTATGAATAGATTGGGTGGAAAATAAATGTTACGGTGGGCCCTACAAAATTTTTAACGATGAAATTAATTTTCCTGCTGCTCTTTATGGTGTGGTCCAGTTGATCTCTGGATATGATATTTTTTTTTTCCGAAATGATCTCAAAATATGGATGAACGTTGTGGATATAATAAATACATAACTGTGGCCCCATGTAACGTTGATCACTTTTGAACCGTTCGTACAACTCGGAGTTCGAGAAGCGTCAGCGCTCGTCTTCGAGCACCTGCAGATCCGCTTGAAGGTAAAAGCGAGGGGCATTTTTGACCTTTGGCAAGTCGTCCGTACAGCTGGGGCGTATTCTCGCGAGGGAAAATGAGGTGGGCTTAGTCTCGTAAATGGGCCATAAATTGGTCGTACAGTCGCAAATTTCTCTTTTATGGCATGATACAAAGAAGGAAGCGTATCCAAATCTCAAGTGAGCCATAGAAAAAGGTGTGAGTGAATGCTTACCATTAAAAACTTCCAGGGCCACCTGTAATGTTTATTTGCCATCCGACAAGGTCATACAGACATGGATGAAGGGAAATAAAATAAATATTATTTCGATCCCAAACTTTTGTGGCTCACAAGAAATTTTTAATGGTCAACCAATCTGAGATTTGGATCTGCTTCACTTTTGGGCTATGTTCTAAAATGAGTTGAAAAAACAGATGAACGGCGTGGATATACAATTCATACATCAAGGTGGGCCGCACCTTTTTGGGTTACCAGTACCATGTGCTGGACCGCAGAAGCAGTGTAGACGCACGGCCGTTCGTGTGAGTACGGCGTCAAAGGTTTGGGAGCAGTCCACTCAAACGTCCTGAGTGGAGAATCTACACATGGGTTTATGGGACGCGGTTTGGCTAGTGGTCGGTGCTATGTGGACCCCACCATGATGTATGTGTTTTATTTACGCCGTCCATCCATTTTGAAAGATAAATTTATATCTAGAACTAAAAAATGAGGTAGATATAAATCTCAGGTGGACCACACCATGGGAAAACAGTAGTGATTGAATGTCCACTATTAAAAACCTCCTAAGGCCCCGCTGTAATGGTTATTTAACATATAACCTGTTGATTAGTTCATATAAACTTAGATGAAGGGAAAAAAATATATATATATATCAGCTTGATCCAATACTTTTGTGCCCCCAAGACGTTTTTAATGGTGAGCGATCAATCAACACTGTGCGGTCCACTTGAGACTTGGATCAACCTCATTTTTGGTTTCATACCATAAAATGATATGGAAGAATGAGTGGACGGCATGGATGAAACACATACATCATGGTGGAGCCCACAAAGCACCGACCACTAGCCAATCCAATCCCTTTCCGGGTTTATGAGCAATCCCATATTCTTCCAGTTCTGCCGATGTGGGACACGTGTCTGATATCCACGCTAGGAGCTAATGTATGAATCAAATGCATCATTTCGCGTGTAAAATTTGCAGAGGAGCTGCAGTTTTCAACGGCTACGATAGAATTTTCTATGGGCCAGATCACAATCAGGAAAGCGTCATTGGCTGTCAGAGCACTCACAAAGCTTGGTACGGACCACATGGGCCATCCACCACTATCCGGGTTCCTGGGCCCTTGTTTCCACTCGAATACTAATGCTGCAATGCAGGTCCGTACACACAACTTTTTATGCAGGTGGCAAGTGTATCTCCAGATCAGGACCGTTGATCTGGTGGGCCACCGTATGGATTGACTGTGTGCTGGAAATATCATCTATTGGACAACTTCAACGCTTTAGATTTTGTAATTTTTTGCTTGTTGGATGGGACAGCTGTTCTAACCGTTAGCTTTGCAGGACACAGGTTGGACGGTCACCAAAGTTCATTCTCCTTGATTTTTTTGGGAATCAGCCTATCCATGTGGTGGCCCACCATAAGAATAGTCTCGAGGACCACACATGTTTTCCACGTGCACCGTGAGGAGGAAAAAGAGAGAAAAGTGGGCCGGCGTAGCATGAGTTGGACGGTTCCCATATTGCGTTTTCCTTTATAAAAAGTAGGGTGCGTGCATGGCCACATCATTGCACGGTGTACAGGAGTTTTAACTCTAACAAGTGGGGCCCATGATTTTATAATCCAAACCATAAGTATCTTCAAAGATAATTAATAGGTTGATCTTGATCGTCGATTTCTGGCTAGAGAATGAGAGAGAGAAAAAAAAAAAAAAAGTTCGCACTAGAAAGCTACTTACCACTAGTGCAGATTGCTTAAAACTCTGTGGGGCCCGCCTTGATGTACGTGTCTTATCCACGCCGTTCATCCGTTTTTTAAGATCATTTTCAATTATGACAACAAAATCGAAGCATATACAAGCTTAAATGGACCACACCACAGGAAACAGTGGGAATTGAACGGTTACCCTTGAAAATTTCTAGGGGCCACGAAAGTTTTGGATCGAGTTGATATTTGTATTTTCATGCCTGTGTGACCTCATGAATAGGTTGGATTACAAATAAATGTAACTGTGGGCCATATGAAGCTTTCAACGGTGGACGTTTTCCTGTGGTGTGGTCCACTCGAGCTTTGGATATGATTCAAAAGCTCATGCCCTGCAATGATCCGGTAAAACGGAAAGATGACGTGTATAAGACACATATTACGGTGGGCCCCACGGAGTTTAGTGGGGAGAATATCCAATCCGCTTTCCTTACGGACGGTCTAGATTACCGAACAACGGGCCCACTGATCAGATATAATAGCCAATCCACACCGTCCAAAGATGCGGGCCACGTATGATGTATTCCGCGGGATTGGATTAGGTGCGGCCCTTACAGTGGGGCCACCTTGATGTACATATTTTATATCCTCGCCGTCCATCCGTTTTCTAAGTGCATTTAAGGGCAGGAACCCAAAATTGAAGAAGATCCAATTCTCAGGCTGACCATAGATTGGAAGAATGTGATTGTGGTATGGTCCACTTGAGAATCTGATCATTTTCATGGGCTCATGAGCTAAAATGATGTGGAAAAACGGAATGGACGGCGTGGATATAAAATAGAAACATCAAGGTGGGCCCTACGGTAAGGGCCGGTGCGTCTTGGGCAATCGGCTTCCGTACTACACTGAGAACACTCATTATATAGGGAGTCGTGCCCCACTCATTTTGAAGCAATTTTGGAATCACACGGAAACATTTCAGCAACTTTGACACGTTCATCCCACTTCACCCAAGGTGGGGCCCACTCACTACCTGCCAAATTCGATTTCTATTTCCGGCTAAGCTTTTTCTGCTGAATGATTTCTGACGTGAATGCATGTGATGCTGTAATCCATCCTAGTTAAAATGACAAGAATGTCCTTCCCTAGATCGGCCCAGTTGAATACCACCGAAAACACAGTTAATTAGTAATTTATTTAATGTAAGTTTGGATTAGGAGATATTGTACTTTTAATCCAGTAACCTTTCTAAACCTTTAACAGTTTACTTTTAAAATTTTAAAGTTTAGAATTTTTTTGGGTTGAGAATACCCTTTCTGTGCCACAAATCTAAACCAGGTGAATTTGATAAAGTATGGGTGAACTGGTGACCTTGATAATGCACAATTGACTTTGGGATGTCTAGAGAGTCACAGCCAATCGTGAAAATCCACGGTCGACCGTATACACTTTGTAGGGAACTAGAATGTGAAGTCCATAGTCAACCATGAAAACCTTGAAATGGATAGCGAGTCATGGTCGACCATGAAAATCCGCGGTCAAACGTGAACTAAGTGAATTTGACAGAGTAATTTGATTGAGTGCTAGGTGAATTTGACCTAGTATTGGGTGAATTTCACCGAATACTAGGTGAATTTTCATGGATCAATTTCACTACACAAAAACACATTTATTCTCATTGTAGGTGAATTTGACCGAGTACTGGGTGAATTTCATTGAACACTCGGTAAATTTGACTAAGTACTACGTGAATTTTACCGAGTACTAGTTAAATTTTCACCGGTCAATGTCACTACGAAAAAACACATTCATTCTTCATTCTTACTTATCACAACCGTCGTTCTAGTGAAACATGAGTTCAATAAAAAGAAGAGTGCGATGAAGTGAAACATGATTTCATAATAGAACTGTGAGAAATATTATAAAACATTCTTATGAATAAAACCCAAAAGATTTCAACTTTATCAATGCAACCGGTTTGAAGCAATGAACAGAACTCTAAGAAAGATTGCATATGTAAAATGATAATAACTGAAGATTCAACTAGAGATTTCATAAAGAAAAACCAAAAAAAAGAAGAAAAGAAGAGTTTTTGCGTATAACTGGCAGAAAAGAATATAACTCAAAAAATAAGGGTATTTTTATCTTAAAAAAAAATATGTAAAATGATAATAATTGAAGATTTAACTAGATATTACATGAAAAAAAAAAACGAAAAAGAAAAAGAGTTTTAGGTATAACTGAAAGAAAAGAATATAACTCAAAAAATAAGGGTATTATTTTTTTTTTTTTAAAGTCAATCTTTACAACATAAGTTTAGAAATGAAAAGTAAAGGGTTAGAGATGTAAAAAGGCTGCTCAGTTAAAAGTGAAGTTTACAGAGAAAAATTTCTCTTTGGATTATGATCAATTATAAACAGATTTAACCTCTTTTTTTTTTTTTTTTTATTAATACCTTACCGCAGTAGATAAATAACTTATTTGCAATAAGTAAGCTTGGTTTAGTAGCTTTTTTATTTAAAATTATGTAATCACTTTAGTTTAATAAGTAAAAATCAAGATAAGCTACTTAAGGCATAAGTAACTTATCTTAAATAACTTATGATCAAAATGCTCTCTTAAAGATTTATTTTAGCTATTAACTTAAATTAAACCATTCAAATTGCAGACCCACTGGGCCCTAGTTAGTTAGGTCATCTTTTAAAACTAAGAAAACTTTACTAAACCAAGACTTCAGCAGGGAAATGTAAAGCATCTTAATTTAAAAATATTTTAAAATAAAGATGTATTTATTATAAATATTTGAATATTTAAAAATGCATGAAGGAATTGAGATCCTAAGGAGAATCTTTTCTGGAGGGATATATATATATATATATATATATATATATATATATATATATATATATATATATATATAGGAAAACGCTCACCTGCGAAAGTTGCGTACGTACGAACTTTTGAGGACCCATCATACGTGATGAATCTCATGAAAAATCTGAATGTCCACATGAAGCTGAGAACCTCATGCAACCTCATGGTATAAAATTTTACTTTGATCCGAAACTTTGGTGGGCCGTGAAAAATGCAAACAGATAAGGGTATTTTCTTTCCTTGATTTGAATTTCTCTTTTATGGACGGTTGGATAAAGTTTTAGATAAAAGTAAAACTTGGTCTATTTCACTAAGGTCGCTTCACATGAACGGTTGTTGTGAGATTCATCACGTATGATGGGTTCTAAAAAGAGAATCTTTCTCTTAAAGATTTATTTTAGCTAGTGGGCATTCAAATTGCTCTCTCTCTCTCTCTCTCTCTCTCTCTCTCTCTCTCTCTCTCTCTCTCTATATATATATATATATATATATATATATATATATATATATATATATATAGACATCATTTTTTTCTTTAAAATTTATAAAGCTAAGAATTGTAAGGTCGAACTGATATAACATCCAACTAGCCATTGTGGGCCCACACTTCTATTTTCAAAATAAATAAATGAGAGTATTTACATAATTTCAACCCTTCGGAAGCACCACTAAAATTTTGTTCCTCAATGCGTTGCTCAATAAAACCCTAATCTTTCACTATCATCTAGAACCCATAAAAGATGTGAATTATTGTTGTATCAAAAAAAAATTAGTGCATAAATAAATATGTTCTTTTAACTTGAATATTTACTTAGTATAGATTGGTCAAAGTTCATCGAGGCATATAGTGAAGAATATCTTAAGCCACTTTGCCTTATCAATAAAATCATCGAAGTCACATGTACAATCCTTTCAAGATTTATGAGAACAATAACCACTTAGAACATTGTACGGTCTTGTGTCATCTCCTACTTTATTGAATGCTCGTTATCAATTTTACATAAAAAATTCATCATAAATATTTTACATGTAATAAAAATTGAAGAAATATAAATAGGCAGTTGTTGGCAGTATATTAGGTTGAATGCAAATTGTGTCCACCCGGTTGAAGGCAGTTATCTGGAGCCAATGAAAAAGCATCACATATATATGTATATAGCTGAGACATTTTGTAAAACATTTTTATAAAGCCATGTTTTTTAGGTAACCAACTTAGGTTAAATTGTCATGAATCACATCAAAGTTGCCTACAGTCAACTTGACTAGCCATGCTGAGTTCTTATAATCAAGTTTCAAAATGATAATTTTAACCTTGATTATGGACACTTGTTCAATGAATTACAAAATGGAATTTTCTCCATGAGAAGCGAGCACCGGAACCTTCTAGCACCGCAAGTGCATTACATTTTTTGCCACAAAAAAATTAGAAAATAATTTGTATTCCCCTCCCCAAAAGTAATTTTATATGGCTAAAAACCCAATACGTAATTTAAGTGCAAGCAGCTTGTAGGTGATCGATTTCATTTATTTTCATTTAAATAGTCTACTTGATGTTCCTTAGCCAGTTATTCACCAATACATTTCATTTGAATTTGAAGGATTTAGATGGTTTTCTCTCTTCCTTTTTTTTGCAATGGATATGACAAAAATGCTCATAATTTAATTTTTTCCATATCAAGCCTTGAACTTCTCTAAAATTCTAAAAGTTCTCTCTTAAATTATTGAATGACCCACACTCTTTCTATCAAACAACCACTTTCTCTAAAAGCTCGAGCCATTAGAGGAAGGCGTTAAAGCTGTACACGAGTTGAGCTAGCTCGAGAAACTCACTCGAATTGACTCGTTTGAGCTCGTTCCGACTCGACTAGCAAAAAGGTTCGGATTAGGCCGAGTGCCAATAATTGTAGCTCGAATAAAATCGAGTCGAGCTCGAGCTTGGTCGAGCTCGAATCGACTCGACTCGAAACAGAGCTCAAACCCAAACCCGACTCAAACTCGACTCGCTCGATATATATATATATATATATATATATATATATATATATATATATATATATATATATATATATATATATATATATATATATAAAAGTTTAAAAAATGAGTAAAAGTTAAAAGTTAAAACCCTAAACCCGTTCATTTTTCCCCTCTTTTTTTTTTTTTTTTTACTACCCTACCCGAGCTGAGTGTGTGATGCGGCAGTAGAAATCCGGTAAACCCCACCACCCGACGAGCTGAGTAGTCCGACTTTTGAGTAGACTAATGACTGCGACCCCACCTCTCTCTCTCTCTCTCTCTCTCTCTCTCTCTTAGTCTCTCTACTCTCCTTCAATCCTTATTCCTTCAAGCCAAGTAAGGTAATAATATTTCTGTTTTTTTCCTTTCATGATGCAATCGAGTTGGGTCAGGGTTGCGTCAGGTTGGGTCAGTGTTGGGTTGGGTCAGGGCTTAGGTTGGGTTATGTCAGGTTGGGCCAGCATTGGGTTGGGTTGCGTCAGGTTGCATCGGGTTGGGTCAGGGTGTGGGTTAGGCTAAGTCGGGTTGGGTCAAGGTTGGGTTGCGTCGGGTTGGGTCAGCGTTGTGTTGGGTCAAGGTTGGGTTGCGTCGGGTTGGGTCAACATCGGGTTGGGTTAGGGTGTGGATTGGGTTGTGTCGGGTTGGGTCAGGGTGTGGGTTGGGTTGTGTCGGGTTAGGTTGCGTCGGATTTTTGTTTTATTAAAGTAATTTACTTGGATTAAAGTAATTGATTTGTATTTTATTAAAGTAATTTATTTAGATTGGATATGATTCTTGATTACTTTAAGTTATTGATGATGGGGATTTTCTCCTCATTGCTGGGTTCGATGAAATCGAACCAGTTTCGATATCATCGATAATTGCAGGATTTTTCACCGCTGGTTGCTGGACAGTTTTTTGTCATGTTTCGATATCATCGAAGGACTTTCGATGATATCGAAGGTTGTCATCAATAGACCTTCGATGACATCGATAATTGTCAGAATTTTCACCCCTGGTCGCTGGACAGTTTTGGTCCTGTTTCGATATCATCGAAGGACCGTCAATGATATCGATGGCTGTCATCGAGAGACATTCGATATCATCGAAGAGTTACGCAGATGCGATTGCGGAAACACAGATTCTACGGATTTTATTTCCTATTTGGATTATACCTCTTTCTATTCTTATATAAAGGGGTGTATGCGGGATTGGGGTGTATTCCTGAATTTTTTAAGGTTTCCTAAAGGTACTCTAAGAGGGATTAGGGCTATCAAAAGGTGAGAGAGAGAGAGAGAGAGAAAGTGAGAGAAGAAGCTTGTGGAAGGGAGATTCTGCTCGTAGACGTGATCTACTTCACAGTCCACGTCTCAGCGCTTCTACGTCCTCGTGATCGGTGAGATCTCTCCATTTTCTTTGTTTCTTTTATTGTTTATCCACTCTTGCGTGAGTGTAGAAGGTTTGATCCAAGTGGTGTATGCTTGTGATTGGTTGTAACTTCTTCTTTATAGTAGATTATTGATCTGGATGAGGTCCCGTGGTTTTTATCTCTTTGAGGGTTTTCCACGTAAAATTCTTTGGTGTCGTGTGGTTTATGCTTTGATTTATTTCATTGCTTTATTATTCCATAATTCTGGTTTGTTTTGAGAGGCTAGATCCTAAGGTTTTGTGCAAGGCCTCCAATAAAGTGGTATCAAAGCTAAGTTCATTGAATGGGTAAGATCATTTTTAGATGATCAGCCTCAATAGTTCTAACTGGACCGTATAGAAGGCTAAGATGGAGGACTTGCTTTATTGCAAGGACCTATATTATCTAATTTTAGGCATATCAGCAAAATCTAAGGATATGTCTGATGATGATTGAAAGAAGATGGATCGAAAGGCAGTGGGGTTTATTAGACAATGGTTGGACGATTCCGTATTCTACCATGTGTCTATGGAAACCTCAGCCGCTAGCCTATGACTAAAATTAGAAGGGCTATATGAGAGGAAGACAGCCGGTAATAAGATTTTTATGATAACGACTTGTGAATCTCAAGTTCAAGGATGGTGGTTCTGTGGCTGAGCACATGAATGAGGTCGGCAATATAGTGAACCAGCTCTCCGCTATGAAGATGGTCCTGGATGATGAATTGCAGGCTTTGCTATTGCTTAGTTCATTACCTGATAGTTGGGAGACATTGGTGGTGTCTCTAAGTAACTGCGCATCAGACGGAAAGATATCCATGGAACAGGTAACCAGTTGTCTCTTCAATGATGAGACAAGGAGGAAGTCTCAGGGGTCTACTCAGCAAGAGGCCCTTGTGACACAGGAACGGGGGGAGGAAAGAACAGGAAGGGTGGGAAGGCCCGAGATAAATCAAAAGGCAAGTCGAGTACCAGAAAAGATGTTGATTGCTGGAATTATGGCAAGAAGGGCCACTACAAGCATGAATTTCGTGGTAAGAAGAACGATAAAAAAAGGAAAAGGAAAGGAGAAGGAAGATGAATCAAATTCCACTGCGGTTGTTTTAGATAGCGACGTTGTAGTTATTCTTTCAGCAGATCACAATATATGTCTCACGGCTACGAGTCAGGACACCGACTGGGTGATAGACTCGAGAGCCTCGTTTCATACGACTCCACGTAAGGACTTCTTACAAGCTACAAGTCAGGTGACTATGGGACCGTGAAGATAGGAAATTCTGGCGTATCGAAGATCGTAGGAGTCAGTGATATTTGTGTGAAGACTCATGTGGGCTGCACATTGGTTCTCAGGGATGTGAGGCATATCCCAGACCTTCGCCTCAACTTGATGTTGACGGGAAGGTTGGATGATGATGGCTATGAAAGCCATTTTGCTGATGGGCGATGAAAGCTCATCAAGGGTTCGTTGATCACAGCCAGAGGTAAGAAGTGTTGCACCCTTTATAAGGCAAGTGTTAGTGTATGCAATGGTGGGTTGAATACAGCGGAAGATTCAGCTATTGACATGTGACACATGCATCTAGGCCACATGAGTGAAAAAGGGCTTCAGCTACTAGCGAGGAAGCGGCTCCTTCTAGACGTGACAGGTATACCTCTCAAAACCTATCTTGATTGTTTATCAAGGAAACATCATAGAGTTTCATTCGTTAAAACTGTTTCTCATGTTAATAAAGTGCATACATTAGATTTGGTTTATTCTGATGTTTATGGTCGTATGAGGATAAAAACCTTAGGTGGGGCATTGTATTTTGTCACTTTTATAGATGATGCATCTAGGAGGGTTTGGGTTTATGCTTTGAAATCCAAGGACGAGGTCTTTGGTGTGTTTAAATTGTTTCATGCTATGCTCGAGAGAGAGAGACAGGTAAATCATTGAAATGCATCCGCACTGACAATGGTGGTGAATACATTGGTGACTTTCATGAGTATTGTAAGTCCCTGGGTATACGACATGAACAGATGGTTCCTAAGACCCCCCAGCATAATGGTGTGGCTGAGTGAATGAATCGCACAATTGTAGAGAGAATCAGATGCATGTTATCCAATGCAAAGTTGCCTAAGACGTTCTGGGGAGAAGCAATGCACACAACGGTGTATTTGATAAACAGGTCTCCATCAGCCCCGTTGAATGGAGAAGTACCTAAGAATGTGTTGACTGGACAGGATCCATCCTACAGTCAGCTCAAGGTGTTTGGATGCAGGGCATCCGTTTACGTACTAAAGGACGAAAGGTCCAAGCTCGACATGAAGATCAGGCAGTGTGTGTTTTTGGGGTACGGTGATGAAAAATTCGGTTGTAGATTGTGGGATCCGACCGAGAGGAAGCTTGTCAGGAGCAGAGATTTGGTTTTATTTGAAGATCAGTGTATAGAAGACATTGGTAAGCCAGAGAAGAACTAACCTAGTTCAGGTGAGCTATAGGACATGGATCCGATTATTCCTCCCGTGTTACTTGATGACGGGGGAGTACAATAAGGTGCAGAGGACGAGGGAGTTCCTTCAGAAGATGGACCAGGGGAGCAGCCCCCACTTGATCCACCTGTTGAGCTACAGGTGAGGAGGTCATCTAGGGATAGACAGTTGTCCAAGAGGTACTCGCTGCATGAGTACATTATACTCACTGATGGGGGAGAGCCAGAAGATTATTTTAAGGCTCTAGCCGACGAGCATAAGGGGAGTGGTTGAAAGCTATGCAAGAAGAGATAAAATCCTTGCATAAGAACCACACCTATCATATGGTGATATTGCCTAAGGGCAAGAAAGCTTTGAGCAACAAGTGGGTGTTTAGAAAGAAGATTGAGCAGAAGAATTCACAGACGAGGTTCAAGGACAGACTTGTGGTGAAAGGGTTTGGTCAGAGGAAAGGTATAGACTTCGAGTAGATATTCTCACCAGTGGTGAAGATGACATCCATACAAGTGTTGCTTGGGTTGGTGGCTAGCATGGATCTGGAGATGGAGCAGTTAGATGTTAAAACTGTCTTCCTCCATAGTGACTTGGAAGAAGAGATCTACATGTACCAACCAGAGGGGTTCGAAGTCAAGGGTAAAGAGCATATGGTGTGTAGGCTGATGAAGAGCTTGTACGGATTGAAACAAGCTCCACGACAATGGTACAAGAAGTTTGACTCGTTTATATTGAAGCATGGATATGACAGAACGGAGTCTGACCATTGTGTGTTCACACGCAAGTTCTCAGATGGTGATTTCTTAGTTCTATTGTTATACGTTGATGACATGCTCATCATGGTAAAAGACATTAAGAAAATCGACAGGCTAAAACAGGAGTTGGGTAAGTTGTTTGCGATGAAAGACTTGGGCCTGGCTAAACAGATCCTAGGAATGGAGATAACCCGTGATAGGAGTAGCAGAAAGTTTTGGCTGTCACAAGAGCGGTATATTGAGAAAGTCCTAGAGCGGTTTCAATATGAATGCAACGAAGCCGGTCAGTACTCCATTGGATGGTCACTTCAGATTGAGTGATAGACAGTGTTCCAAGACGAAGGCAGAGGTGGATGAGATGCAAAGATACCCTATGCGTCAGCTGTAGGAATTTGATGTATGTTATGGTGTGTACACACCCAGACATAACATATATGGTTGGTGTTGTCAGCCGGTATCTTGCTAATCATAGCAAAGAGCATTGAGCAGCGGTGAAATGGATACTGCGGTATCTGAGAGACTCATCCAGGTTGAGCCTATGCTATGGTGACGAAAAACCTGTGTTAGAGGGCTACATAGATGCAGATATGGCAGGTGACATAGACTCCAGGAAGTCTACATTGGGGTTTATGTTTACGTTTGAAGGGGGAGCAGTTTCTTGGCAGAGCAAGCTACAGAAGGTCGTAGCATTATCAGCGACAGAGGTCGAGTACATTGTAGTCACAGAAGCATGTAAAGAGATGCTTTGGATGAAGAGGTTCCTACAGGAACTTAGCTTGGAGCAGAACAGCACGTGGTTTGTTGCGATAGCTAAAGTGCTCTACACTTGATCAAGAATCCAAGTTAGCACTCCAAGTCGAAGAACATAGAGGTTCGGTATCACTGGATCAGGGATATTTTGGAACAGAAAGTGTTATAGCTTGAGAAGGTCTACACGGACAATAATGGATTAGACATGATGACTAATGCTTTGCTCAAGGGTAAGTTTGAGGTTTATAGAAACCAGACTGGCTTGAAGAATGTGAACTCCTCCTGAGTCAAAAATGGGGAGATTTGATGGAGATTTTCTCCTCATTGCTTGGTTCAATGAAATTGAACCAGTTTCGATATCATCAATAATTGTAGGATTTTTCACCGCTGGTCGCTGGACAGTTTTTTATCCTGTTCCGATATCATCGAAGGACTTTCAATGATATCGAAGGCTGTCATCGATAGACCTTCAATGACATCGATAATTGTCGAAATTTTCACCCCTGGTCACTGGAAGTTTTGGTCCTGTTTCGATATCATCGAAGGACCGTCGATGATATTGAAGGTTATCATCGAGAGATATTCGATATCATCGAAGAGTTACGCAGATGCGATTGCGGAAAAGCAGATTCTGCAGATTTTGTTTCATATTTGGATTATACCTCTTTCTATTCTTATATAAAGGGGTGTATGCGGGATTGTGGTGTATTCCTGAGTTTTTTAAAGTTTTCTAAAGGTACTCTAAGAGGTCTTAAGGCTATCAAAAGGTGAGAGAGAGAGAGAAAGAGAGAG
Organism: Magnolia changhungtana; assembly: GCA_030180095.1. Taxonomy (NCBI): domain Eukaryota; kingdom Viridiplantae; phylum Streptophyta; class Magnoliopsida; order Magnoliales; family Magnoliaceae; genus Magnolia; species Magnolia changhungtana. The sequence goes on from JASAUF010000455.1 coordinate 1,864,592, forward strand.
GAAGCTTGTGGAAGGGAGTTTTGCTCGTAGAGGTGATCTACTTCGCAGTCCACGTCTTAGCGCTTCTACGTTCTCGTGATCGGTGAAATCTCTCCATTTTCTTTGTTTCTCTTATTGTTTATCCACTCCTGCATGAGTGTAGAAGGTTTGATCTAAGCTGTGTGTGCTTGTGATCGGTTGTAACGTTCTGCTTTATAATGGATTGTTGATCTGGACGAGGTCCCGTGGTTTTTACCTATTTGAGGGTTTTTCACGTAAAATTCTATGATGTCGTGTGGTTTATGCTTTGATTTATTTCATTGCTTTGTTATTCCATAATTCTGGTTTGTTTCGGGAGGATAGATCTTAAGGTTTTGTGCAAGGCCCCCAACAATTGATTTGTGTTTTATTAAAGTAATTTACTTGGATTGGATATGATTCTTGATTACTTGAATTGTTAAATTTGAGATTACTTGAGAAATTCTAAACTTGTGTATACTCGTATTTGATTTATGCTTAATTCAAGTATTCAACTACAGATCATATATTAAATATATGATTTATAGTTGTATACTTCAATTAAACACAAATCAATTAGTTTTAGAACGACCTCACTTAACACTTGACACACTTAACAAATGAATTTAATAATCTACCTACCCGTTTAAGAATTTATATACAAAAAATTGTATTCAAATTAATTATTAGTTTAATATTTTTTATATGAATTCTTAAATTGTCCAAGTTGTACAGTTTGGTAATATATTACGTACCTTCATGCTGCTTACACAATTTACATAGAGTTCGATATTCAGTGCATCAACCCAATTTATTCTTTGAATATATGGTTCTTGACTAGTTGACTGCCTCCCATCTGCGAATAACAGATAATGGTGATGACACTCAAACAATAGAAATTTTTTACATATATTTGGAGAATTATGAGGAGATATTACTGAATTTTCGACTTGCATGTAAATTGTGTGAGTAGAGTACATGATATATTACTGAATGAGATAAAAAATGAAATTAAAATTTAGGAGACGTTATAAAATGCCTACTTACAAATCACATATTACAATCACACCTTCCAACTTCACATATGTTACGCGTGTTTTCTTATTTATATATTTAAAGATGGCTAGTGAGGATGTCCCTACTACCCCTGGTGGTAGTGCATCTATCACATTCCCTCTAGTTGTTGATGTTGAACGAGATGAGAGAAACTTAAATTTAGATACATCGAATTAAGGGAAAAACAAAGATGAGCAGTTTGGGTTGATTTTAAAGAAGTTGAGATAAAAGAAAGTTTAAACCGTGTTATGAAGGTTAGATGTAAGCACTGCAAGTCAACATTCGCTAAGCATTCTGGGGGATCAACTTCACATTATTATAGACATAGTATTAATTGTGCTAAGAGCTCAAAAATTCCGCGTTCAGGCCAATAATTTCTCTAATTTGCCTCATTTGGAGAAAGCGACTCCGACATGCAAGCTACTCTTAGCACTCATAAATTTGAAAAAGACAAACTGAAAAAGTAGTTTGCAAAAATAGTTATTGTTGAGGAGAAACCATTTAGATTTATAGAGAGCAGACTTTTAAGCGAATACAACAGATACTTGAATCCAAAATTTGAGAAGTGTTCGCGGGTCATGGTAAAAAGAGAATGCATGAATATGTATATGAATAAGAAGACAAAGTTGAAAGCCATTCTGTTATCAGTCTCATATATAAGTCTTACTTTAGATTTGTGGACGACATCGAACCAAAGAAATGGGTACATGTCACTAACTGTACACTATGTGGATGAAGATTGGAATCTATGTAAGATAATTTTAAACTTTCATCACCTTCCTTCCCCTCATACCGGTTTGGTTATTTTAGACAACAAGTACAATTGTCTTCAGAAGTGGGGCATTGATAGTAGGATATCTTCGATCACGCTAGATAATGTATATACAAATAATGTTGTGATTTCTTTTTCGCAGAGCTAATTCAAGATAGTAGGGAATTTTTATTTTGAGAGAATTTTTTTTTTTTTCAAATGAGATGTTGTGCTCACATTCTGAATCTTATTGTGCAAGAGGGGTTAAAAATAATTGATGGCACGATTGAGAACATAAGAGAGAGTGTGAAGTATATACGGGGGTGACTATCAATACTTAGTATCTGAAATGACATACTCCAACGTTTAAATGTTGGAACTAAAAAAAATATTAAAGTTAGATGTATGCACTCGTTGGAATTCAACATATAAAATGTTGGATGTGGCAGTTGAGTTGAAAATTGCATTCCCAGAATTTGCGCTTTGTGATAAAGCACATGCTTGGTTGCCTAGTGAAGATGATTGGAGAAGAGCTGACGATGTTCGTAGTTTTCTTCGAGTTTACTATACTGCAAGTTATTTTCTAGAAATAAATATCCAACGACAAATATGTTTCTTCCAAAGCTTTGGAAGATTAAGGATGCTCTTCAGAGAAGTGTCACAACAGTCCAGATTATATTCAGAATATGGCACTAAGCATGCAAGCGAAATTTGAAAAGTACTGGAGCAAATGTCATCTACTGATGACTTTAGCTGTTGCACTTGATCATCGTTGCAAAATGGGACTAGTTAGTTACGTTTATAAGAAGATTTATCTATTTAGCAAGGCAACAGTTGAAACATCTAATGTTCATGTGACGATTGAAGAATTGTACTCTTCTTATGTGGGTAATTCTACCAGAAGTCAGGATACACAACTGATCCATGAATGTGGCTCCAGTTCGTTTGTAGGTGATGACAATTTTCTTGATAAGTACTTCTCAGCCATATAACAAGATGAAGCAAGTCAGCAAACAAATGAGTCAAAATTAGATGTATATCTCAAGGAGCCACTCATGAAGGTTTCGAGCTAAGACTTTGACATTTTAGATTGGTGGAAGATTAGAGCTCATGAAGAAAAATACCTTACACTATCGTTGATGACTCGAGCTAACAACAGTGGCATCAAAGTCTGCATTTAGCACCGGTAATATGGTGGTGAACAAGTATAAAAGCTCTCTTGCACCTAAAACAATTGAAGCTCTTGTTTGCACACAAGATTGGTTACGTCCAGTTTGGGGTAGTGGTTCATTTGATAAAGAGAATGATGAAGAGGATGAAAAGGAGAGTCTGGACGACACTGACATTGTACCTTCATATGTTTAAAGTTTAAACAATGTTTTAAATATTTTGCACATCCTGATTTTATTACTTATTCTATAAAACTTTAATTTTTGTTATTTTTGGAGTAGAGTACTTGACATTACCATCGAAATTTTGAACGTACTAAAATTTATTTCTTGAAAATTATATTGGCTTCATGACTTCGCTTAAAAATGTTATTCTTTATTAACAAAAGTCATTATACAAAAATGTCGTCTGATGACCCATTTGCCAACATTTGGGATTATGGTACCCAAGTCTACTTCTCAACATATGAAAGAATGGAGATTAAATGTTGTTTGTGTGGAGACAAATTCGTTAACAAAACAAATCGGGTAATAATACACTTATCTGGTTGGAGAGGAGACGCAAAACCATGTCCTAATACCTCGAAGGAAGTATAAATTCTATTCCAGGCTCTCTTAGACTCAAATAAGAAAACTCTCACCGGCCCCCTCCACATCAAATTCAACTAGCCGCAAAAATTTTCATAACAAGCCTATTATAATAGATGAAGATTCAGAAATAGAGAGAGCGCAACAAATTAGTAAGAAAAAAGAAGAGGAAAATAACAGATTAAAAGCTTTGGAAGAAGAACAACTGAAACTTGTCATGAAGATAAGTAGGAAAGATGCGGAGGCATTTAGATATTAATGTCCTCCAAGATAACATGACGTCGAGGTAAGACCGAACACGGAAACAAAGAAGAGCCACAAAACATCAAAGTTTCTCTCCAGGCTCTCATCATTCTATAAGATGTTGAGAACTCTTTATAAATAGGCTCATAAAGAAGGATTGAAAAAGTTAGCTAAATCTATACAGGAACATGATGGTGAAGTTTCACCACCTTCTAATTTAGAAGAAGTAAATAATTACCTAGGAGAAGATAACACGTCTGGATCTGCAAACATATTTCTTGACATTGATGAAACTAAAAATGCTTCAAGTGGATGGAATGACGAAAGTGATGCTGATGGATTGGGTTCAGATGAAGGTGATACCTCTCTTATCCGTTGGTCGGGAAAGCGTTCCTCATATGGACCATATTAACAAGATGCCTGTTATGGATAGTGTCTTAAATTTGTCTGGTGGTCTGTCGATGATATCGACAGGGTTTTAGATGATATCGACAGATGTCTTACAACTGTCTGTTGGTCTGTCAATGATATCGATAGGGTATCGATGCCATCGATAATTCACAGTATTTTTCACCCCTGGTTGCTACACAGTTTTGGTCCTGTTTCAATATCATCGAAGGACCATCGATGATATCGAAGCTGTCATTAAGAGACCTTCGATGACATCGAAGAGTTCCGCAGATGAGATTGCGAAAACGTAGATTTTGTGGATTTTATTTCCTATTCCGAGTCTACTTCTTTTTAAACCTATATAAAGGGGTGTATGCGGGATTGGGATATATGCTAAGGCTTTCTAAAGGTGTTCCAAGGGTTCGTAAAAGGATTTTAGGGTTTCTAAAGGGTGTAGCAAGGGTGAGATTCGAGGTTGTTCGAATCGGGTAAGTCCTCTCTCTTTGTAATTTCTATTTTCATAGTGGAGATCTGTCGCTTTGTGCCGTGGTTTTTTCCTGCAAGGGTTTTCCACGTTAAATTTATATTCTCTTGTGCGAGCTTGGTGTCATTGGATTGCTATCCTGGATCTAGATCTATGTGATTTTGCAGGTCAAAATCCCCAACAAGTGGTATCAAAGCAATCGGTTGGGGCACAGATCTAAATCTGCAGGATTAGTGATAATGGCAAACACCAGGTATAAGATTGAGAAGTACTCAGACAAAAATAATTTTGAGTTATGGAAGATCAAGATGATGAGTTCCTTGGCGAAGATGGTGCTCTTGAGGAGCGAAGTCTACTATGACTGATGATGATTGGAATACTCTTGATAAGAAAGCTTTATCATCGATCCGTTTATGTCTCACGGATGAGGTTCTCTACAACGTCATGAGGGAGAAAACTGTGGCTAAGTTATGGGCGAAGTTAGAGGATGTCTATACAAAAAAATCCTCAAAAAATCGCCTACACTTGAAGCGGCAGTGGTATAACTTCAAGATGACAGAGGGTAGAGATCTGGAGGCTCACATCAGCAACTTTAATAAATTAGTTTGCAAATTGCTGGATATGGAGGAAGTAATGAAAGATGAAGAACAAGCATGTATGTTGCTGAATTTTCTTCCGGCGTCATATGAGTCATGCAAGAACACTATGTGCAACACAAATAAAATCCTGAGTATCGACACCGTTATCTCAGCCCTTCAAGAGAAGGCTATGAGAAAGTTAAACGGCAACATGGGGACATCTTCTGATGCATTGTTTACAATGGGTAGAAATTTTGAACAAGGTACGGGTTCTTCAGGTTATAGATCCAAATCCAAGGGTAAGGGCAAAGGAAAAGTAAAGTGCTAGAATTGTGGGAAGGAAGGACATGTGAAGAAGGATTGTGAAAATCCTAAATCGAAGAGAGAAGATTCTGAGGCTTCGTACAGGGAGGCCAATGTTGCCACGTCAGATGGATCGCGTGGATGTGATGGTGATGCTTTATTTATGTCTACTATCAGGCGGCCATACGATGATCGTAAGGACGAGTGGATGCTAGATACAAGGGCATCTTTTCACATGACTCCTCATCGGAGTTAGTTCGTCAGCTATAACGAGTGCGATGGTGGACAGATGTTTATGGGCAATGACTTTGCCTGTAATGTTATGGCTGTTGGTATAGTGCACATCAGGATGTTTGATGGGGTGGAGCGCACCCTGACTAATGTCAGGCACGTTCCTGATTTGAAGCAGAATCTAATTTCTCTTGGTATACTTGAGGCAAAAGGATGCAAGTACACAGGTATTGATGGTGCTCTTAAGGTATCTAAGGGGGCATAGGTAATCATGAAAGCACAACGACTCGGTACCTTGTACAGGTTGATCGGGAGCACTTCAAAAGGAGCTGCAGTGGATGTAGCAGATTCCACCTCTGCATGTGTATGACATGTTGGGCATGACCACATGAGCGGATAGGACAGGAAGGCTGAGACATAAGGACAGTGATACAGAGCAGGTGGAGCAGCCACCTATGAGAAGAATCATGCAGCATGATCGCAGAATATTGGTGAGCTACATGGATGACTCCAATATCGTAGGGGATTCATCTTCTATTCAGATGACTCTAGGCGAGCCTAGTGTTGAGAAGTGTAAGGTGACTATGGGCAATATGATGGATTCGTTGTACTAGACCGACATATGGGAGCTGGTGGAGCTTCCAGTGGGCTGGAAAGTGGTTAGATGCAGGTGGATTTTCAGGAGAATACAACATAGATACAGGGCGAGGTTAGTAACGAAGGGTTATGCTCAGAGAGAAGGGATTGACTTCTCAGAGATATTTGCGCTGACGGTATAGCAGGTGTCTATTAGATCCATGATTGACACTGGTTGGCCAATGTGATCTTGAGCTGGAAGGATGGATGTGAAGTCTGCACTTCTACAAGGAAAAGTGAAGAGCAGAACTACATGAAGCAACCAGAGTGGTTCGAAGTTAAAGGGGCTGAGAAAAGACTTTGCAGGAGGTTGTGGTTCGACCTGTCACCTAGGCGGTGATTTGATTCCTTCATGGTGAGTCAAGAATTAATGACATGTGGATCACCAATTATGACATGTCTGAAATCAATGTACTGAAGACTCGGTTAAGTGGGACATTCAGGATGAAGGATCGGGGGGCTGCAAAGATGGTTCTCGGTGTTGAGACTGAAGGAAGAGTAGGCTTTGGTAATCACAGGAAGAATACCTTTTGTGTAGGTATTGATGAAGGATGTGATGGGCTAGGTAAACCTGGAGAGCGTTCCCTACGCATCTCTCCTCAAGTTTTTCTCAGGACATGTCCCAAAACAAATGAGAAAAGCAGGATATCTCATGAGCCTTATTCGAATGCAGTTGGCAGTGTATGTCATGGTCTGGATTAGACTGGTTATTTCACAGGCTATCAGTATTGTGAACAAGTACCCCGGCAAGCAATATTGGGTAGCGGTGAGATGGTAAGAAGACTATATCTTTTCTTTTGGGAAGACAGGAGCAAAGGTGGTTGGGCATGTGGATTTAGATCTGGTAGACATGATCAACAAGAATGTTCTTGCAGAGAAGTTCAAGGTCTGTGCAACTTCTCTAGACTTGGCGATGACATAAAAGAAGGACAAAGTGTACAAGAGAAGCTATGATATGGTGTAGAAATAAGAGAAGGGGATAAGAAGCTACACGGATGAAGATTGAAGACATGGTAGAGATTGTTATGAACAGATGTCTTAAATCTGTTTATTGGTCTGTCAATGATATCGACATGGTTTTAGATGATATCGACAGATGTCTTAAAACTGCCTCTTGGTCTGTCCATGATATCGACAGGGTCTCGATGCCATCGATAATTCACAGTATTTTTCACCCCTGATTGCTGGACAGTTTTGGTCCTGTTTCATTATCATCGAAGGACCGTCGATGATATCGAAGCTGTCATCGAGAGACCTTCGATGACATCGAAGAGTTCCGCAGATGCGATTGCGGAAACGTAGATTTTGCAGATTTTGTTTCCCATTCCGAGTCTGCTTCTTTCTAAACTTATATAAAGGGGTGTATGTGGGATTGGGATGTATGCTAAGACTTTTTAAAGGTGTTCCAAGGGTTTCTAAAAAGATTTTAGGGTTTCTAAAGGGTGTAGTAAGGGTGAGATTCGAGGTTGTTCGAATCGGGTAAGTCCTCTCTCTTTGTAATTTCTATTTTCATAGTCGAGATCTGTCGCTTTGTTCCGTGGTTTTTTCCCGCAAGGGTTTTCCACGTTAAATCTGTGTTCTCTTGTGCGTGCTTGGTGTCATTGGATTGCTATCCTAGATCTAGATCAGTGTGATTCTGCAGGTCAAAATCCCCAACAATGCTGATGAATTTTGAGTGAGTGTATGGTTTTCTTATAACATTCTCATATTGTTATTTGGTAGCTTGTATTGGCTTGTTATGCACTGTCATTACACTTGTCTTAGTTCTAATAATCTTAATTTTTTATCATTTTAATTATTTTATAATAATTTGTAAAATAATTTTAACTCGACTTGACTTAACTTGACTCGAATAACTCGCTCGACCTAACTCGATCCTAGCTCGACTCGACTCGAACCAGTGAGCTGAGTTGAGATAGAGGGTTGAGCTCGAAGACCGAGTCGAGCTGAGCTCGAGCTTAGGTCATGGTGGAGTCGAGCTGAGTCGAGCTTGGTCTAGCTCGACTTGAACTCGACTCATGTACAGCTCTAGATGGCATATCAATGGACTTTAACACTCCTCCGCACGTGTGGGGTGGAACTTCGCATGGGAACATACTGGCAAAGGGTGGAGGGACACTCACAATTCACACCATAAATGCCCACTTGTCGGAGAATTTATTAAGGAGGTATATTTGCTGCTCTCGGGATTCGAATACAAGACCTTCCACTCTGATACCATGTGAGAAATATGAACGTAAAGAACTCTGAATTTTCTCTTATTATTCTCTTTAATAGATGATTACGCATATATAGGGGTAGATGAGAGAAGTAATTGTATCTAATACAACTACTATTACATAAATTAGAGGATAAAGAGTTCTACATAAAGAATAGGAGTAGAGTCTCTTTAGCGCTCCCCTTCGAGTTAGGGTTAAGATATCGACGATGCTTAACTTGCACAACGAACTTTGAAGCCTTAATTTTCTAATAGCTTTTGTGAAACAATTGGCTAGTTAGTCTTCTGTTCATAGAAATGGGGTGGATATTACCTTTGCCTAAACTTTCTCTATGACGAAGTGACAATCTACTTTAATGTATTTTGTACGTTCATGAAACATAAGATTAGTTGTAATATGAATAGCCGCCTGATTGTCATAGAACATTTCAATAAGACTATCATCATGAAAGCCCATGTCTTTAAGTAAAGCTTTTATCTAGATAAGTTTACATGTGATTGACGTCATTACTCTATACTCTACTTCAGTGCTAGACCAAGCAACAACACTTTATTTTTTTACTTTTTTATGTAATTAAGTTATCACCGACAAAGGTACACATACCAGTTATAGACCTTTTATCAAGAGGAAAATATGCTCAATCGACATCTGAATAGTCCGTAATCTTTAGACTCTTATTGCACTTCATTAAGATTCTTTTTCCATGAGAACACTTTAGATATCGGTGAATTCGATTTATAGCTTTCATGTGGATGGATGATAGCTTGTGCATGAACTAACTGACCAAAGCGACGACTTGAGTAATATGTGTATAGGTAATAGTGAGGTATAGAAGTCGTCCAACTAGCCATTGATACTGCCCAATCTCATCTATAGACTTTCTCATTTCTTCAGTATGGTGAACATTGCAATTAATTTTTTATGTGATAAGAAAATTTTATTTTTTAAAGAAGCTACTCCTATACCTAAGAAGTACTTCAATTTTCCAAGATCTTTTATATCAATTTTTGTCTTAAGGTTGCATTTCAGCTGTCGAATGGCTTGATCATCATTACCCATGACTATAATATCATCAACATACACTAAAATAATCACTATTTTTTAAAGCTTTTTACTTCACGAATATCGTATACTTGCTCCACTTTGTTTATATTCAAAAGCAATTAAGGCCGATCTAAGTTTTTCGAACCACGCTCTTGGTGACTATTTAATCCCATAAATTACTTTATCTTAACTTTCATGCTATACTGTGCTCCCCCTCTCCAGGATGACTAGGAGACGGTTTCATATATACTTTACTTGTGAAGATCTTTATGTAAAAAAGTATTTTGTACATCTAATTGATATAAAGACCACTCTTGGTTAGCTGCAACGGACAATAAGACACGTATAAAGCTCATCTTACCCATAGGTGCAAAAGTTTCTTGATAATCAATATCGTAAGTTTGGGTAAATCCTTTTGTAACCAATCTAGCCTTATACCTTTTTATAGTGCCATTACTTTCGTATTTTGATTTTGTACACCCATTCGCAGCTAATTGGTATTTTTCCTTCAAGTAAGTGCACTATTTTCCAAGTGTCATTTTATTTTTATTTTTTAACAAATGCTACTAATCCTTCATCCATGGCATTTATTCCATTTATCTTGTGATCGTACCTCTGCAGAGCTGCCAGGTTCAACATGGTACAGATTGCGCTTAAGAATGCTACATATTGTTTAGAATATTTTTCAAGGGAAACATATGATTAAATTGGATAAGGAACTTCACACGAAAAATTAGATAAACGAGTAGGACAAGAAACGACTCTTTTTTCTTTTTGTAAGGCAAGAGGAAGATTGATGAGAGGAACTTGAACCGGCAGGTTTCATACTTGCGGATTCAGGCGTATTAGATATTTGGTTCTTTGATTCAGAATTTTATCTTATTATTCTCTTTGATAGACGATTACACATATTTAGGGGTATAAGAGAGAAGTAATTGTATCTAACACAACTACTATTACATAAATTAGAGGAGGAGTCCTACACAGAGAATATGAGTAGTCGAGTCTTGCTTTTATCCTTCAACACATTTATCTTTTTTTTTTTTTTTTTTTTTTTTTTTTTGTTTTTGTTTTTTTTTTCAGAAAGCTAGGGAAGTCATACATTGTGGGGGCCACTTTGGGTGTATAACATTCATCCTATCCAACAAGTGTACCCCACCATGATGATAAGCTGAGTCACAATCAAAGTTGATCCAATCATCAAGTCAACCATACTGTAGAAAATAATATATAAAAGTTACTCAAAACCTATAATTTCATGTGTGGGCCCTCGATTGATTGGCCTAATTTTTACGTCATGTGGTCATCATGTTGGGGTGCACCTATTGGATGCGTTGGATATCATACACACACATTAAGTGGGCCCCAAATGCATGAGTCCACCGGTCTTACAAGAAAATGGATCAAGCATATTAGTCATTTCATCCTTAGGAATATTATTTTGACACTTCAGAAAAGTGAGGCCTTTTTGAAAAGCATACACTCTTATATCAATGTGCGGACACTGTGTTAGGTGGTTGAGAGGTAACTATCACGTTAGAGCCGGGCATAATGCTCGTCATCGCTCGCACGTGGTGGCACCTAACATCATTGCCCCACAGCCCATGCGCTGCAACCCCACATCAGGTGGAGACACCTGTCGATATTCTTATCAGAAAATAGATTAGGTGGATTAATCATTTCACCCTCCCCAAGGAAGGAAAGTGGACTGGCTTCGGTGGAGTGACGTCACTAAGTTCTATGGACCCACCATGATGTATGTGCTATATCTAAACTATTAGCTCATTTGGTGAGATCATTTTAGGGCTTGAGCCCAAAAATGAGATAGATCTAAAGCTCAAGTGGAACACACCTCAGAAAGGAATGGAGATTGAATGTCTACCATTGAAAACTCATTAAAAGTCCTAAAAGTTTAGGATCATTCTGATATTTGTTTTGCCCTTCATGCATGTCTTGGTTGACAAATAAGCATAATGCTGGCCCTAGGAAACTTTAAACTGTGGAGTCATTGTTCCCTTCCTTTCTGCGGTGTTGTTGGCGAAAAATGAGATAGATCCAGAGCTTAAGTGGACAACACCATATAAAGCAGCAGGGTTTGAGCCTCTATAATTGAAAACTTATTTGGGTCACATAAGTTTTGGATTAATTTGATATTTGCCTTTTCCCTTCATCTGGGTTTGTATGATCTTATGAACCCAAGGAAGCTTTCAACGGGAGGAATCATTGTCCCCACTGCGTTTTGTAATGTGGTCCACTTGAGCTTTGGATCTATATCATTTTTGGGCTCAAGCCCTAGAACAGTCTCACCAAATTGGTGGAGAGTTGGATATAACACATACATCATGGTGGGGCTCATAGAACTTGGTGGCGTCAACACACCATTGAGGTTAGTAGTGTGTGGCACACCATGCAATCCCCAAAGGAAGATTTGTCTTAATAATTTAAAGAAAGTGCCGGCCTTTTCTTTTAGTAGTGAAGTGGGGAATTGTGCAACCAACATTTACAATGTATGAATCGTCCAACAAATGCACCTCACCATGGTGATCATAAGAACAAAAACTCTAGCGGATCAAATCATAAGACGGGGGCACAATTGGATTTGGTTGTTTTATATCAGAGAATATCTAGCATTTCAACTGCAATGGCTCTTTTTTTTTTTTTTTTTTCCTTTTTGTCTAGTAATCATGGTAGGTGTATCTATTGGATAAGTTGATGTTTGACACATCACCGAGGCATGTTCTCCACTTTTAAAAGCTTTTTAAAGAAAAAAAAAACAAGGTCATTTGCATAGTTTCTCTTTTAAAAAGACACACATGGGAATCTTGTTTCCTTCAAACATAATTTATTAAAATCCTAATTCTAGAGAAATTTTAAACTATAACATTGAGAGTTCAGTGCTTTGAAAATGATCATGCTCCTAGTTGCATTGGAATACTTAGACCGTCCAATCCATTAATTTAGACCGTCCATTAGGTCAGGTGCACATTTCATGTAGTACTGTGCAAACTTCATAATGATTTAAAAATATTAACCATCTGATCACACAGTCCTTTAATATGGATGGTTAAGACAGTTCGCACAAAAATTGGTCCAAATAACAATTTGATCCATCTGTATGTTGTCTCATATTGGATTGCATATGATTTTAAAGAAAATCTTTTGTTAGTGTTGCTATTTAATTAACAATAGCTTAATTTTGTTTGTGTGTACATGTATATTGTATGTGTTGAGCTATGACTTAAATTGCACCGAACACCTTGTGACATTAGTCATTGAAATAGTTAAATTAGGATTTAGATATGTGAAGATTGGCTTAACTACTCAATTACCAAGGAGATCAAGCAATTTATGAAGGAAAGGGTTAATCTTTTGAATTAATTCTTTTTTTACCTTGAAGACAGATTTTTATTATAATGGTAATAATTAATTTGATTGCATTTACCAATAAAAATAACAACTAAGAAAGTAAAACATGAATTTAAAAGCCAAATGCCAATATATATATATATATATATAATTAAATAAGCAGAAAAAGTTATCGAGAACAGGGTGGTGAATATTTAAAATATTTTTCTAAACTAAACCAACGTGCTCATATCTCTGCTACTTTTATAGACTGGTACTAGAGCCCTTGCTTTTCGTATAATCTCTCGGCTTTTAAAATCAACTTTCAAAAAGTTAGTGACTTAAGGCTTGATAAGTTTCTTTTATGAGATGAGGTCAGCTAGATAATATACTTCTGTATATGGGTAATATTTATGTTTCCACAAAATTTTCCTCCACGCACATCATTTTATATGATATTTGAATGTGCATGGCCAATTAAATCTAGCCATGTGTCATTGAATGTTGCCGCCTTTCCTTTATAGTGATACATTACATATCCGGAAATACATTACGTACATACATCTCATGCCTACGTACTCACCATGTATCACTAGAAGAATTATCGTCTCTAGGGTGTCGATCATATGTACATCTCTGGCCGTGTTAGCCTTCCTAGTGCGACATGCGTCTCCAAAGAAAGTAATTGAGATATGTTGTTCTACATCCACTTCTCTGAGTTCTTTTCTATGCCTCTGTACAAGTGTGCTAATACATGGTAGTATCTTGCGATCATTAGCTCCGGCCACAACATGTTCGGCATCAATAGTTAGGAAATCATAACCAGCCCATTCATAACTTGGCAAATGGATGGCTGTGGAAAATCATGTGGAAGAAAGGCTGGACTGGATCATCCGATCAATGAGATTTGTACGTACCCAGGTGGTGTAATGAATGTGTTTTGGAGTCAATGAACAGTCCAAATGAATCGATTATCTTTCAAAATGAAATAATACAACTAGCAGCATTGGAGCATCTCTTTTCTACATATTTATATGTTCTTAGAAAATTAATAATATCATGATTTTATAATATAATATTTCATTGATATTCTAATATGATATTTCATTGGCATGTTGGTTGGATCATGGTAATATTCTCGTCTCACGTGTTTGTTCAAAACTGGGTTGCGTCCCCCTGGAAGATTATCCATCTAGTAAGGGCTCAATGGCCTACTGTAATGTTTGGGTTTTACCCAAACCATCCATACATTTTTCCGGATCATTTTATGGCATGAGCCCAAAAATAAGGCAGGTTCAAAGCTCAAGTGGACCGCACCAAGGGAAGCAACGGTGATAGTGACACCCACCATTGAAACCTTCCTAGGGGCCATCATGATGTTTATTTGCCATCCAACCTATTCATAAGGTCATATATATATAAACTTAGGTGTAGGGAAAACACAAATATCAGCTTGATCCAAAACTTCTACAGCTCCCAAGAAGTTTTTAATTAATGATGGCTGTTCAATCCATACTTTGTGGTCCACTTGAACCTTGGTTCTACTTCATTTTAAGGTTCATTGGGATGCTTAGTCCAATCCATTGATTTGGATCGCTCATCAGGTCCATGCACATATCATGTATTACTGTGCAAACTTCATACTGATTTAAAAAATATTAATCATCTGATCAATGACTTTTAATATAGATGGCCAAGATTGTTCACACAGAAATTGGTCCAATTAACAATTTGATACATTTATATGTTACTTCTTATTATGGATTGCATATGATTTTAAAGAATTATTTTTGTTAGTGTTGTTATTCGATTTGGCCACATGGCCACACGCATAATAAATTGTTCAATTTTGTTTACGTGTGTGTATGTATGTATTGGTTGTGCCATATGACTTGCGACCAATTTGATTTATGAATATTGGCATCCGACTTAGCCACAGATTGAGATGAATGTTAGGTGATTTATGAAGGGAAAGATTAGTCCTATGGATGAATTCTTTTTACCTTGAAGATAATGACTTTTATCACAACTGTGATAGCTTAATCTTGAATACTAGGTCTGACTCTATGACTCAGTGGTAGAGAGACTATATTTCAATGGTGGGATCATGGGATCGAGTGCCTCTGTTGTGTGGGTGCATGTGTTTGAGTGTGTATGGTGTGGGTGTGGGTGTGCATGGTTTCAATATTAAGATCATAGGATCGAATGCCTATGTGGGGTGGGTGTGTGTTTGAGTGTGTATGGTGTGTATGGTATGGGTCATAAGACGGTTGTGGCTTTTAGTAAGTAGGATGTGATTGGAAAATCACTAAATATAAACTAAGGTATACCAAATGTTTGGTTGAATGGATTAGTAAGCGCATAAAACTTCTTCAATCCATGATGCTTTTTAACTCGGAGTGGCGCTCTTAATTTCAAAATTTACGATAAAAAAATTAATGACCTTGGCTTGCTACGCTTTTTTTTTTTTCCCTCCCGAGACTGTGCCAACTACACAATACACCTCCATACATGGGTGTATTTCCATTTTCAGATGATTTCTTCTTACTTCATGATATTTCAACGCGCGTGGCCAACCAAATCTTGCCATATGCCATTGAATGTCACCGCTTTTCCTTTGCCATGACAAATACATTTCTTGAAATATATTACGTGAGTACATCTTGTACCTGCTTGTCAAGGGTCACCAACATATTTCATACTTACTTGTTATGTATTACCAGTAAAATGACCGGCTCTAGAGCTTCAGCCATGTGAATGTCTTTGATTTCCTAGCACTGCATGTCTCTTAGAGAGATATTTGGAATCCTTGTGATTCTCTGTTCGAATTATTTAAATAATTTGATATGCTTCTGCATAATTGCGTCATGGGAACATCCTAATAACTATAAAATAACAACAATTACGAAATTATAATCGGCCCATCCATAACTTGGTAAATAGATGACGGTAGAAAATCATGTCAAAGAAAGAATAGATTGGATCATCCAATCAGTAAAATTTTTATCTGGTGGTGCAATGAATGTGTCCTGGACTTAATGAACAGTCCGGATGAACCAATTGATCTTTCAAAATGAAATGACACAAATAGGAGCATTGGCGCATATCTCTCTCTCTATATATATATAAGTAATGCTCACACATAACTAGCTGGACACCGCATCTTCGTCCAACTAGCTATGCATTTATTAAGAAAATAAAATTAGCATGCGGTGGAAGCATTTACTTTCATTAATTAAGAGGGATTTCTTTCATTAAATGTATGGTTAGTTGGACGAAAATGTAATGTCCACCTAGTTGTGTGTGAGCATTACTCTCTCTATATATATTATGTTCTTAGAAAATTAATAATATCCGATCATTATAATATAATATCTCAATGACACGCTGGAATTTGGATAAGAAATATCCTTATCTTGCTTTGGCCCAGACTTGTTTGTTTAGCCGTATTTATAATTTTTATGCTTTCAAGCACGGTAAGTTGCAGTGCTCCTAGTTGCATTGGCTCACTTGGACATTCTGATCGATCAATCTGAACCGTCCATTAAGTTTGGAAGACATTTTGTGGGGTAAAATGCAACCATTACAATGATAAGATGATCCAATCTATCCTTAATTTGCCCTTACTTTCCATGGCTATTATTTTTCCAACCTAATGATGTGATAATTGTAATTGTGTAGAAAAAAGTGATGCTTTAAAATCATAAGTAATCAGATGGATCAAATGGTTGATTGCACCTGATTTTGTAAATGATCTCCACCGTCTATATTAAAATCCATTGATCCAATGGTTGATATTTATCGCATTAGTGTAATGTTCGTATGGTAGCACATGAACCATGTGTTGGACCTAATGAACAGCTTGGATCAATTCATTAGACTGTTTAACTCTTCCAGTGCACTGAGAGCACTATAAGTTATACTGCTCCTAGTTGCATCCTAATGTGTGGACAGTCCACCCAATCGATCTGACCTGTCCATTGCGTCTAAATGAATTTCATACGCTATCAGGTAAAAATCACACTAATGAAACAATTTTAACCATCTGATCTATGGCCTATAAAATGGACGGTCAAAGATAAATTGTGAAAGACAAGTTTAATATAAAATATGAGCTATCTATTATTCATCGGGATCCATCATGGGTTGCTTATGGGCAAATTGCAAATTGGTCTTTTGATAAATGGTGTAGGAAAGCGATGGATCCACCATGAATTACTGCCGATCCTAGCCGTACGTTAGACGTCCAATCTGGAGGCGGATTGTGCAGAGAGGTAGTGAGGTGTTCACCCCCCTTTACCGTGATGTGAAGTCTCTGTTGGGTCCACCGTGATGTAGGTTTTATATCGGTGCCGTTGACCCGTTTTTTCAGCTCATTTCAGAGTATTAGAACAAAATTGGAGTATGTCTAAAGTTCAGGTGGACCACACCATACGACAGTGGGAATTGAATGCTTACCGTTTGAAAACTTTATGAGGCCATTAAGTTTTGGATCAAGCCGATATTTATATTTTCCTCTCATCCAGATCCGTGTGACCTTATGAACAGGTTGGATGGCAAATGAATATTACAGTGGGCTCTGGGGAGGTTTTCAACGGTAGACATTATTGTCTCCCTTGTTTTCTTTTCTGTGGTGTGGTCCGCTTGAGCTTTAGATATGCTTCAATTTTGGACTATTACCCTGAAATGAGATGAAAAAAAAATAAATGGACGGCGTGGATAGAACATAGACATCACGGTGGATCTCACGGTCTCCATATCACGGTACAACAGTGCGGTGACTGAGCGCCTCGCCACACAATCCGCATCCCATACATCTTTCTATTTCAATTTAATGAACCACCCCTAGCGGGGCCCACCCTTTGTATGGCATGGACTTGCGTACTTTTGTGGGCCCACCTTGATGTATGTGTCTTATCCATGCTGTTCATCCGTGGTCTTACCGGATCATTTAAGGGCATGATCTCAATCAAAACTGAAGCAACCTCAAAGCTCAAGTGGACCACACCGCAGGAAGGAAAAAGTGTGAATTGAGCGGCTACGGTTGAAGGCTTCCTGGGAGCCACAAAAATTTTGAATCAAGCTCAATCAGTGTTTTCGCTTAATCTGTGTGATTGGGGTGCATATCAAACCGGTAGAATCATGGAACCGGACTAGAATCGACCAAACGGTCCGGTTTGGTCCGGTTCTAGAGTGTGCCGGTTCCGGTTCCAAAAATCAAAGAACTGATTACATCGGTTCGGTTCTTGCTTTCGAGGTATGTAGAATTGAACTTAACCGTGAACTGTCTATAGAACCGAACCGTGGAAGCGAACTAGGAACTCTTTAATTGTTTCCATATTTGACTCATGATTTATGGTTTACGATGCACCATTTAATAGTTTTCATAGATGTATTTTCGCATAATTTATACAATATCTAAACTATTCATCAAATTGATTACAATACGAATGGACATAAGCTAGATTGTAAAATAAAACATGTAATGGAGCTGGATTTAAAAAAGAGAAAATGACCACTGTAGACAAAGCCTTTTACCCAGCGGTTTCTATGAAAGACTACAAACTTTAGTTACCAAACTAGATTAGCACGTGCGGACAGCGACTTTGAGGACGAAACTGCCCCTCCTTTTTACTGCCGTGACAGCGACTTTGAGGACGAAATTACCCCTCATTTTTACTTGCGTTGCTTTTCCTCTCCCTCCTTCCCTCGTTCCATTTTCGAAAAAAACAGAAGGACGAAAACCATCTGTACTACATCTGCCACGCTTGGATCCCACCACGATCTAGCTGGATCCCACCCTCTCTATTCAAGCCTTATCTCGTTTTCTTTGAAAATGGTCCCTCCACGGAAAAAGTACGCACTACAGGTATAATGTAGTACATTTACCTAAACGGTGTAAATTTTTGTGGGCCATTGAACCGCTAGATGAAGCTCGAATCTTGGTTTTCGGTTCATCCATGCAAAAATCATCCAATGAACATAATGGATTACAAGTAAAACATCATTGTGCGGCATAACAAGGTTTCTACGGTGGAACCACTTTGTTTCTGTGCTTTGATTCACTTGATATTTCGATATGCCACTATTTTGGGCTAAAACCCTTACTTTAGATGGAAAAACGGATGAACGTTGTGGATAGTTCACATACATTCAACGTTGTGGATGAACTTAGCTTGTTAGTACACACCCATGTCAGTACACACACTCCATGTTAGCCACCCCTGTTGAATTCGTACATTACCTCGCTCAATTTCTATCTTCCCTCGCTCAATTTCTAGCTTCCCTCGCTCAATTCCTACGTTGCCTCGCTCAATTTCTACCTTCCCACGCTTAATTTCTAGGTTATCTCGCTCAACTCATAGGTTGCCTCGCTCAATTCCTACGTTGCCTCGCTTTCAATTTCCTACGTTGCCTCGCTCAATTTCTAAGTTCTTTCGCTCATTTCCACCTTCCTCGCTTCAATTCCTACGTTGCCTCGCTCATTTCCAGGCTTCCTCGCTCATTTCCGACTTCCTCGCTCGATTTACGGGTCGCTCGCATTTCGATTTCTGGGCTTCGCTTCAATTTCTGGCTTCCTCGCTCAATTTCTGGGTTCCTCGCAATTTCGATTTTCCCTCAGCCTCCTCGCTCAATTTCTACCTTCCTCGCTCAATTCCTACCCGCTCAGCTGGCCTCGCTCATTTCGAGCTTCCTCGCTCGCTCGATTTCTAGGTTGCCTCGCTCGATTTCTACCTTCCTCGTCATTTCGATTTACTGGCTTTCGCTCGATTTCAGGTTGCCTGGCCTCGATTACTACGCTTCCTCGCTAATTTTACCTTTCCTCGCTTAATCTTCCTGCTCGCCTTCCTCTTTCAATTCTGCATTTCTAGCCTCCTCGCTCATTTTCCTAGCCTCTGGCTCAATTTCTACCTTCCTCGCTCAATTTTGTTGCCTCCGCTCGATTTACTAGCTTCCTCGCTCGATTTCTACCTTCCTCGCTCGATTTCTACCTTCCTCGCTCAATTTCGAGGCTCCTCTCGCTCACTTTACCTTCCTCGCTCGATTTCTGGGTTGCCTCGCTCAATTTCTGCAACTTCCTCGCTCGATTTTACGGTTGCCTCGCTCAATTTACAGCTTCGAACGATTTCTACCTCCTCGCTTTCTAGGTTGCCTCGCTCATTTCGGCTTCCTCGCTCAATTTCTACCTTTCCTCGCTCAATTTTACGAGGCTTCCTCGCTCAATTTCTAACTTCCTCGCTCGATTTTACCTTCCTCGCTCGATTTCTAGCTTCCTCGCTCAATTTCTAGGTTGCTCCTCGCTCAATTTTTACCTTCCTCGCTCAATTTCTACCTTCCTCGCTCAATTTCACCTTCCTCGCTCAATTTCTACCTTCCTCGCAATTTCACTCGCTGAAGCTTCCTCGCTCAATTTCTACCTTCCTCGCTCGATTTCTAGGTTGACCTTCCTCGCTCGATTTCTACCTTCCTCGCTCAATTTTACTGGTTCCTCGCTCATTCTCTGCCTTCAGCTTCGCTCCTTACCCTCAAGGCTCGATTTCTCGCCTTCCTCGCCGATTCTGCCTCCTCGCTTCAATTTCTACCTTCCCTCGCTCATTTCTACCTTCCTTCCTCGCTCGATTCGATTACCTTCCTCGCTCAATTCTGCCTTCCTCGCCTCGATTTCTGGCCTTCCTCGCTCATTTTTACATTTCCTCGCTCGCCAATTTCTACCTTCCTCGCTCAATTTACCTCCCTCGCTCGATTTCTGGCCTCCTCGCTCGATTTCTACCTCCTCGCTCAATTTCTAGGCCTCCTCGCTCAATTCTCTACCTTCCTCTTCCTCGCTCGATTTTCCTTCCTCGCTCAATTTCTAGCCTCCTCGCTCAATTTCTACCTTACTCGCCTCGATTCTGCCTCCTCGCCTCAATTTCTAGCCTTCGCTCAATTTCTACCTTCCTCGCTCAATTTCTACCTTCCTCGCTCATTTCTGGCCTCCTCGCTCAATTTCTGGCCTCTCCTCGCTCAATTTCTAGCCTTCCCTCGCTCAATTTCTAGCCTTCTTGCTCAATTTCTAGCCTCCTCGCCTCAATTTCTAGCCTCCTCGCTCGATTTCTAGCCTCCTCGCTCAATTTCTGCCTTCCTCGCTCATTTCTACCTTCCTCGCCATTTTACCTTTCACTCGGCCTCAATTTCTGGCCTCCCTCGCTCAATTTCTAGCCTTCCTCGCTCAATTTCTACCTTCCTCGCTCAATTTCTACCTTCCTCACTCGATTTCGAGCTTCCTCGCTCAATTTCTAGGTTGCCTCGCTCAATTTATACCTCCTCGCTCGATTTCAGCCTCCTGCCTCAATTTAAGCTTCCTCCGCTCAATTTCGAGCTTCCTCGCTCAATTTCACCTTCCTCGCTCAATTTTCTCCTCCTCGCTCGCTCGATTTCGAGCTTCCTCGCTCAATTTCTAGCTTCTCACTCGATTGCTAAGTTTCTCGCTCAATTTCTACCTCCTCGCTCGATTTCTGCCTCCTCGCTCAATTTCTACCTCCTCCTCGCTCAATTTCTAGCTTCCTCGCTCAATTTCTGGCCTCCTCGCTCAATTTCGAGGCTCTCGCCACCTCAATTTCTACCTTCCTCGCTCTCAATTTCTACCTCCTCGCTCAATTTTACCTTCCTCGCTCATTCTAGCCTCCTCGCTCAATTTTAGATTCCTCGCTCAATTTCTAGCCTCCTCGCCTCATTTCGAGGCTCCCGCTCAATTTCTACCTTCCTCGATCAATTTCGACCACCCTCGCCTCAATTTCTAAATTTCGCGCTCGATTTCTACCTTCCTCGCTCAATTTCTACCTGCCATCCTCGCTCAATTTCTGGCCTCCTCGCTCAATTTCTACCTCTTCCGCTCAATTTCGGCCTCGGCTCGCTCAATTTCTAGCCTCGCCTCAATTTCTACCTTCCTCGCTCAATTTCAAGCCTCCCAATTTCCTCGATTTCTACCTTCTTCCTCGCTCAATTTCGAAGCTCCTCGCTCGCAATTTCTGGCTTCCTCACTCGATTTTAAGCCTTCCTTCTCGATTAATTTCCGCTCAATTTCTACCTCCTCGCTCAATTTTACCTCCGCTCAATGGCTCCTCGCTTCAATTTCGACCTTCCCTCGCTCAATTTCGAGCTTCCCTCGCTCAATTTCTAGGTTGCCTCGCTCAATTTATAGCCTCCCTCGCTCAATTTCGAGCTTCCCTCGCTCAATTTCGAGCTTCCCTCGCTCAATTCCTAGCCTCCCTCGCTCAATTTCTAGCTTCCCTCGCTCAATTTCAAGCCTCCCTCGCTCAATTTCTACCTTCCCTCGCTCAATTTCAAGATTCCCTCGCTCAATTTCTAGCTTCCCTCACTCAATTGCTAAGTTCTCGCTCAATTTCGATTTCACCTCCTCGCTCAATTTCTACCCTCCTCGCTCAATTTCTACCTTCCTCGCTCAATTTCACTCTCCTTCCTCGCTCAATTTCTTGGGTTGCTTCCTCGCAATTTATAGCCTCCTCGCTCAATTTCTGGCCTCCTCGCTCAATTTCGAGCTTCCTCGCTCAATTCCTGTTCCCGCTCCTCGCTCAATTTCTGGCCTCAATTCCTCGCTCAATTTCGAGGCCTCGCCATTTCTACCTTCCTCGCTCGATTCTACCTCCCTCGCTCAATTTCTAGCTTCCTCGCTTCAATTTCTAGCCTCCTCGCTTCAATTTCTACCTTCCTCGCTCAATTTCTACCTTCCTCGCTCAATTTCGAGCTTCTCGCTCAATTTCTAGGTTGCCTCGCCTAATTTATACCTTCCTCGCTCAATTTAGCTCCTCCTCACTTCTACCTCCTCTCAATTTCGAGCTCCTCGCTCAATTTCGAGCTTCCTCGCTCAATTCCTACCCTCCTCGCTCAATTTTAGCTTCCTCGCCATTTAAAGCCTCCTCGCTCAATTTCTACCTTCCTCGCTTCAATTTCGAGCTTCCTCGCTTCAATTTCTAGCTTCCTCACTAATTTGCTCATTAATTTTGCCTCGCTTCAATTTCTAGCTTTAATTCCCTCGCTCAATTTCTAGCCTCCTCGCTCAATTTCTACCTTCCTCGCTCAATTTCTACCTTCCTCGCTCAATTTCTAGCCTCCCTCGCTCAATTTCTAGCCTCCCTCGCTCAATTTCTACCTTCCCTCGCTCAATTTCTACCTTGCCTCACTCAATTTCTAGCTTCCCTCGCTCAATTTCTAATTTTCCTCGCTGAATTTTTAGCCTTTTCTCGCTCAATTTAAGCTTCCTCGCTCAATTCTAGCCTCCTCGCTCAATTTCTACCTTCCTCGCTCAATTTCTAGCTTCCTCGCTCAATTTCTCGCCTTCCTCGCTCAATTCCTAGCCTCCTCGCTCAATTTCTACCTTCCTCGCTCATTTCTAGCTTCCTCGCTCAATTTCGCCTTCCTCGCTCAATTTCGAGCTTCCTCGTGAATTCCTACGTTGCCTCGCTCAACTTTTAGGTTCCCTCACTCATTGTCTCGGCCGTCTGTCGAATTTCTTGGTCAGCTCACTTAATTTATAGGTTTTCCGCTCAATTTTTTAGGTTGCCTAGCCTGGAATGTACGTTCCTTGCTAAATTTATTGTTTGCCTTCACGAAGCACTCATTTTGTAATTTGTCTCCTCAATTTTTAGTTTGCTTCGCTCGATTTCAATTATGTTTAATTTTTTGCGTTATGATTCTTTAAGTAGTGAAATTTGCTTTTAATATATTTTCAATTACATGTTTGTAGGTGGCGATTCTTGTTCCCAATTCCCAAACCCATCCTCTAAGTGTTCATTGAGATGGTGGTTCGACATGTGAAGGGTGGATTAGAGAAGCATGATACTCTGGCTAAGCCTATTCAAGCAATCCCCATTTTCGTTCTTATTGCACCTCTCATCCTTTCGATTTATAGGGGCTTTATTTCACCTTCTTCTTATAAGATATAAAGGTGATCTTATATTTGAGATACTGGAATAAGCGGTTGCATTTCACCGAGATAGACTTCGCCTCATAACAGTAGGTTTAAGACCTGGGAGCTTACAATACTGTAAAAGCGTCCCATCAAGTAGTACATTAATGGACAAATACTTCAGAGAATATCCAATTTATAAGAAGCATTTATTAGATGTGTTTAATAAATTAGTTGATACCAATAAGCACGAGGATGTCGTGGAAGGTTGCTCTACTTATGTGTGTAGAGTATTTTGTTAGGGAACCGAATCGAAAACTATGTGTAACATAGATTATATATGTACCTAGCAGACTCCATAGAGGATTTTTATAGCTATCCTTGGGGTAGTTTGGCCTACAATACAATGTTGCAAGGGGTCGTGAAATACTGTGATGGCATCAAAGTGTTCGCTACAATGTATATGGTCGTCTTTCCTCCGCAGTAAAAACTCTTTATTTATTCTACATGATTATATTCAATTGTGGAATTTTATCCTCATGCAATTTCTTTAAAATAGATATGGGTCTGTAGAGAGATTACCACCGCGAGAGTGTGTTATTTCATTTGTTCCTCGCAAATTCCACGCTTCATTCAATATCGAGGTTTGGAAGGGTTGGAGGTACAACAAAATAAATGCAATTTTGAGAGTGAAGTCAGTAAGTATATGTATTCCTCCGCCGCTCACTTTGCTTGATTTGACACTTACACTCCGCATATTAACATCAATCCGGGTTCTTTGCACTATCTTAATAAAGAACTTGGAACCCACCTTACGAGAATGGGAAACGGACGCCGTACGCTTGCTCCGTGATAGTTTTCAGGTGAGATATCATGAGCGTTTAGTTAAAATGAAATGTTGTTTAATTCACCGTTAAAAGTTTTCCGACTCTTATATGTGCATTGATACATTTTGTAGGTCATCGAAACCCAGTGAATTGAGCGAGGAGGCTAACGAGAATGATGACGAGGGTGAGGGGAGATCACGGAAAGTGATGAAGAAGGCGTACAGGAGAGAGATCAGTATGAATTTCGTGAAACCTTTCTTTTGATGGATGAATTTAGGGTTGGGATAGATGAGTCAAGAAGGAGAGAGAGGAGTCGAAAAAGGAGAGGGACGACTGAGGAAAGAGAAGGAAGAGTTGAGAAAGAGAGAAGAGAGGCTCGATGAGAGGGAGGCGTCATGAAAGAGAAAGAATTGTTGAAGATGGAGAGAGTAGATCCGAACGAGAGAGCGCAATTGAAGAAAGAGAAGGAATTGTTTTTCACCATGAACGAGGAGTGAATAAAGCGGATGCGTGAGTTGGTGAGAGAAACCGAAAACTTAGCTAAAGAGAGGGAGGCCTTGAAGAAGGAGAAGGAATATTTCTATATACAGAGAGGACAACTATGAGGGATGAGGACGGGGAGTTGAAGAAGAAAGTGGAAGTTGAGCATATGGAAGAAAAAGAACAAGGAAATGTAGATATGGAGGTGCAATCGTATGGTATGGCTGAGCGTAATCTATTTGATGAAGCACCTGTTTCTCCATTGCTTATGTAAGGAGAACTAAAAGGGTACTTAAGCCATCCTATTATTTGGTTTCTCCATTCTTGTCCCTCGTTTTCGATCAATACAACCCCGAACGTAGTGAGGCGACTCCGAGGAAGCCGTAAACTTTCCTACATCTCCGATACCATTTCATTTACAGATGGATCCATTCAGATGCTATCGACGGATGAACTCAATGAGGTAGAAAACTACTATGAAGCAAACACGGACACAGGAGAGGCTTCATGGTTCAAGTCTATATGGGTAGATGACGCGTGGGTTGATAAAGATAGTAAGCATTCGTATGGGAGTGTCTATATACATTGACTTTGATATAGTTATATTTTTTAATCAATTATTACCGAATCATATTATCTTGTGGAGTAGGCTATTGACAAATATGTTGACTTCCTAGAGGAAAGGCAAAGCACTAATTGTGCAATTGCATATCCCCAAGATTGCAAGTTCGTCCCACCTATTTTGTGGTAAATATTTTCTTGGGACTATCGCTAACCGCTTTTTTTAAATTAATTTGTGTTTTTCTACTTGTATTGATCTTTGATTACGTTTGTTACAAAGAATGCCTTAAAACTAGTATGCCGACTCTAAGGGCATATCTAGACTCAAGTCCGCATTTCTGAACGTGCAAAGTTGGTAGGCATGATGAACAATGTCATCGCAATTGCAAGCAATGGGTAAATCACACGCCAAGGAGATTTGGAATAGTGAACGGGTAATTTATTCATCACATAATATTAAAAATGTCGTAATGTGTTCTTTGAACATGTTTTTTAACCGATAGCCTACTTCTTAAACATGGACAAAGTTTATGTACCCGCACAACCATGATACCGCATGGTTCTGATGGTCCTATATCCAAGACAACGGAGATCATTATTATCGATAGCTTAGTGTCAAATGCTCTCCTAAAGTATAAGCAGACGATCAACTTAATGACGGAGGCACTCCCAATTCTTTTCTATGCCACCGAGACCTCACCGCGCTTGAAGGGAAGACTTGGACAGCTAGATCCATGAAATCTGTGCCGAAGCAATGCAATGGTTTTGACTGTGGCATATTTGTAATGAAATTCATTGATATAATCAGGCAATGGTCGCGACCTTGGAGGGAATGTATATGCAAAAATTTTGTGTACATTGGAGGAAGTCGATAACAGATGATTGTTTGTCAGAACTTGTAAATGATACTTGTTGTAGGCATGAGATGAAAAGTATAATTTTGTGGAATGTTGTATTATATATAGTGTTGTACGTACCCCGCACAATTTGTACTTCCGGAAATTTTTTTATGAATTAAATTTCAAAACGTGTAAATGTTTCCGTCACTCAATTTTTAGGTTGCCTCACTGAATTTCTAGCTTCCTCACTGCTTTCCCAAATACAAAGAGCATTGCATCCATGTAAGTCAATGATTAATAAGAAGTTGTTGTTGTATAGGGAAGGAAAGAGGGAATGAGGAAAGAAAAGAAGATTAGAAAGGGAAGGAAGGGAACCATTACTTGTTGAGAAAGCTTCAAGAATATAAGCTATTTTTGAAGAATATTAAAAGCCCATTGCTTTTGGAATGTCCGAGTGACTTAGATTACAGAATACATATTTGTTGTGGCACTCCATCGTTGTAGTACCACCATCCCAAATAAACTTCAAAATATTCGACAAATTTTAGATTTACGAATGATCAAAGGCTACTTGATATTCAAATCGATGTGAATTTCTATATCCATTGGGCAAGATTAGCCACTCAACCCGAAATGATAGGAGTCGCTTGTGATCCGTCGTAAATTGTAAGTTGGAGAAATAAACCGAACAAACCACCTTAATAATTATCAGTAAAATTTTCATTGTATTGTGGATTGAATAGGACATTAATTAACAAGCTTTTTGTTGGATTTCTAAATGACTTTTCTCCATGTAAAAAAAATAGCTACTTTAATAATACAAATAACAACAAAGTTATTGGACTATTTGATCTAGCTACGGTTATAATCCGTAGTCAAAGGAACAAATAGATCGAGCTGATATATCGACTAATTGTCGATATATCGAAACTAGTCTCAAATCGTCAAATGGTGAAAACCGCTTAATGTAATGAATTATCGATATATCGAACACTTATCGATATATCGAAGAAGAGAACGTGTCGATATATCGACAAGTTGTCGATATATCTAAAATGGGCTGAATCTGTCCAGTGGCGAATTCCAATTTTAATAGACATTAGCGATATATCGACAATTAGTCGATATATCGAAGTGTTACAATATCGATGTTATCGAATATTAATCGATGACAATGGGGTCAAGTTGGCGATAGATCGAATACTAATCGATGTTATCGAAATAAGTCAAGATATTTAACATTCGATATATCGATCGATAAACGATATATCGAGAATGGCATGAATCATTCAAATACTAATCCTCGTTATATAGCAATTATCGATATATCGACTATTGACGATGTATCGAAGGTATAAAGTTGTCGATATATCGATTAATTGGGGATATATCGAAATTTCTATCACTTCAAAGGACAAATTCATCTTTTAAAATCACTTCACGATATATCGACGAACTTCGATATATCGAATTAGAATATGTCGATATATCGAGTAAATGACGATATATCGAAAATGCTCCGAACCTGTCCAGTGACTATGTCTATTTTTAACTGAATTATCGATATATCGACACTTAGTCGATATATCGAAGAAGATAATGTGTTGATATATCGACTAATTGTAGATATATCGAATTTGGTCTGAAACTGTCCAGAGATGCAGTCCTCTTTAAAATGCAATTATCGATATATCGACAAGGTTGCGATATATCGAAGAGAATAGATGATTTGAAAAGAGAATTTTGCTGCCCGATCGTTGGTCGTGTTCGATATATCGATTAACAATGATATATCAAATGTTGGATGTATTTAAGCTTGCGCGCGACCACTCGCGTTTCATTCCTTCACTTTTCTTCTTCCTCGCACGGCAGCCTTCTCCAAGAAGCTCAGTAGCGGTGAAGGACGACCATTTTCCAGAGCTTATTAAGGTTGGTACTGTTGGAAATTCAAAACCCTAGAATTTCCGCCCCTTTTCCTGACGTTGTTCATCCCTATTTGCCATCCACTTCTTCAATCTTCTTGATTTCCCATTCTTTTATCGATATCCTCTTCAAGTTTTCATCTACATGGGAAAAGAGCGAGGTAAATCGATTCATCGTGAGAATCATCCAACCCTAGGCCAAAACGTGTTAAAAAAGTTGCCCATAGGAAGAATGCTCACCAAGAACCCAAAATGTCTCTCCACCACCTACAAACATTCCGCCACCCGAACTTCTAATCCCTAATGTGCCACCGCCTCCCGAGGATCAATATCAAAAGTTTAGGGAAGGACGATGGAGTATGAAAGACAAGTTGATAAGTCTTGTCTAGCTCCATATGGGGTTGTACCAATGCCGGAGGCCATTGACTGTCTCGTATGCTTGACTTTGGTGGTGTGACACGGAATGAACAAGTATACTGTGTTTTTAGCCATCGTCATTCCCCCGTAGATGACCCCCTGGGCCATAGATGTCACCATTGGCCAAACCACAACTCACATCACTCCTCCCATTATCGCCGCTTAATTGGAATTCCATGTAAATCTCAAGGTTTTTGCAGACTACGACCTCGGCCGATCTTGAAGTTCGTGGAAAAAATTACAAGACATTTATGCAATGGCGAAGACATTCCTTGGCACAGGGTAACTCTCTCGCAAGCAAAGCACATGTCCGCACACCCGCATACTTCATGCAATTTTTGCACAAACGTCTATCCCAGGAGCACCAACAGTCGATCTTACCCCATTCATGTTGGGGATTTCTATGCCGTCACCAAAAAGTGAAATCAGTGTTCCGCTTACTCTCATGTTGCATCACCGGCCGTGGTAATCCGAGCCTCTAGAGATGTGTGCCTTCCATTCCCTCATCTTATCCGTCTATTGTCTCGACATGTGGGATTGCTTCCCACCACCGACCGGCCCCCGACAAATGAGCAAATTTACGATAATAAACATAAAAAAAAATGAAATTGGTTGACACACCAGTTCCTCGTCTGCTCCAGCTTGATAATATGGCTTAAACCGAGGTCAAGGAGCCGAGACCGATGCGATGGATACCGAGGCAAAGAATGATCGGAGATGAGTGCCCCAACACAAGGACTCGACGTTCTCACCAGCCCCACATACTCATCGTCATGTCAAGCCACCGAAACCGGCGCACATCGATTATATACCGCCTTCGCAAAGAAGATGAACAACTTCGCCAAAGACGATCAACGATTGTCACAGATCGAGAAGATCGTAGTTGCGACAAAAGAAGCCGTCGAGCGAGTGGAGAAGACGCTACATGACCAAGGCGTCGATGATCACATGCAGACGAGATGACACCGTGCCACATGGGGCCGGTCCTGGGGCTTAGCCCGATGTTCTTTTTGGTACTTGTAAATTTTGGTACTTGTAAATTTTGGATGTTGTATGCCCGTAAAGGGCTTCTTGTTCTTTTCTTTTGGATGATGATTATACTACTCAAACTTGGGGTAGTAATTTTGATTTCCCATGGTGAATCAATGAATGAATGGTGAAAATTTTGGTTTTCAACTGTTTGATAATTTTGTGATAATTCTAGGATTGTGGAAAGGAGGATGGAGAAATGTTGGGGACTTGGCAAAACAAATGGTTTTACAAAGTTCGGGTCATTAGAAATTGCCCTTAGAAATGACATCATTTATAGTGTTGATATAAATGATTTTGACGCTTCGAGGTCATATTGATCAAGATATAAAGAAGAAGATTCAGACATATTACCTTTTGCCGCTTCACTTGAGATCAACTTACAATGAACTTGTAGAGTTGCAAGTGGAAAGCTACCGAAAACTATTAAATTGCCCATCGTGACTCGTATTCTAAAATGTTTCACACTTAGAGATGTCGTTGTCCGTTATGATGGCACAGTGAGAAACCTCCGCAGCCATTCTACAATTCAATTTGAGTATGGATGTGTGGGTGTAGAGGTTGCATCGCAAAGATCAAAACAAGCATATAAAGCAGCTTCTGACTCTTTTAGAGCAACAACTCTTCATGGGAATCGATGAAGGAAATACTTTTGTGCAAAGTTAACTTCAAGAATGATATTATTGATCGTAGAGTTATTCTATGTTTGAATGAGTGCTTCATGAGAAAATGCATTCAAGGAGAATGAATGATATTTATTTCGTAATCCTTTGGAAAGTCACTTTAAATCCCGTTGCTTTCGACTTCCCCATTGAATACCAAAGGCATCGACAAACACGTGAAAGATCGTAAGCCACAGCCTTGTCGGCCACATTCAAATTTTGATAAGATGCTACCTGAAAGGACTCGACCGAGCATGGATGAGATCCCGCACTCTTGTCACGCTCTTTCACCTTTTTTAAGAAGTTTTATTTGTCTTATCGCGAATGTTGCACACTTCAAGCCAAGTATCATTTCCTTCACTTCACGGTCATTTCGCGGTGATTTCCTTTAATGCCGAGTTTGAGCTCAAGCTTTCAAGCCGAAAGCATATTCTCGTTTACTTTTCAGACACACACACACACACACATAACTTGAGCCGAGCCAACCACGTCAAGTTGAGGCCGAGCTTTGAGCGATTCTTGAAAACTAAACTCCTAGTCTCTATTTATGCTAACCTTAAGGGTGCTATATACTTCCATACCATTTGAACACAGAGTCCATTTATCCTGGTTAAACTCGCCGACAGATCTTCAAAGTGACTTCGGTGTGGATATATTGGCCGCGTCACATCGATTTCCTTTTTGTGTGATTCTTCCAAAGACAATTGTTGTTGTGAGCAATCTCTTTCCCATCCAGTTTATGTAAATAATCTGTGTATTACTGGTCTTCTCCTCTTATGTCATTTGTGTCTTCTTGGCTATGGACTATGATAAGAACAAAGATTATCGCACCAATTGATGGTCCGTTTTGCACCAAGATATTCGACCCCGAGACATGTCATATATGATTTTGGGATAGCAGGTTTTAAGACGTGGGACCGCGAAATCCATCGAAATCACCGTGAATCAACACGGAATAGGCGGGAATCGTCATGCTATGCATGGAAATGGGGGTTCCATGTTGCGATTTGACCGCGAAATGCATAACACAGAATATCACGCATTTCGCGGTCCCGCGTCTTCACTCCACGGTCACTTCTGTACATTTGGAAACTGCCTCGTAATGGCACACTACTCGACACACATTTGGAGCCTTGCCCATGATGGTAGCTTCCAACATTTTCGAATATAAGCTTTCTTTTTCTTTCCTAAAATACAGAGATGGTTCAGCCACTTATGCAATTAGGGAAGGTTCAAAAGGTCATACATATTTGAAAGTTGGTCAAATCATAAATAGGCGTATTTTGATGGGGATCGTGTTCATATACTTTATCGGGTCTCTTGCAGCGTGGTCGAAGTTTTGGAGTCATTTGCATCGTTGAAAAGCAAATCCGTAGTTCTCATGGTGGTAGTTTGAATTTACAACTGGTGCATGATTCTTAATGGTGGTAGTTTGAATTTACAACTTCCTCGCTCAATTACAATGTGCTGATGCAGATTCCCTTTTTAGACGGATAGAATGTTGGCTTGAATGATTTTGCCATTCCCAAGGCTATTCGAAGATTTAAAGAAGAAAATTCAAGACAAATCACCTTTGCTGCTTCACTTGAGATCAAATTACAATGTACTTGTAAAGTTGCAAGTGAAAAGCTACCTGAAAACTGTAAAACTACCTATCGTGACTCGCATTATAAAGTTATTTGCCTTGGAAAGGCGTCCGCTGGGGCGTATTCTCACAAGGAAAACGAGGTGGGCTTATTCTCGCAAATGGGCCATAAATGGGTCGTATACTCGCAAATTTCTCTATTTGAAATGCATATGTGAAAGACAACCAAGGCCGTTGAGATCTCTATTGTTTTACCAATTGTATGGAAAGCTGAAGAGATTCAATGGGCTGAGACTGGCGCCACCTTATGTTGTGGTGTGAACTAAGAGTGTTATTGAGGAGCCTGGGAGGCTGAGGAACATGTATAGGGAAAAGGTGAGATGTTTGGTTTTGATTTTTTGAGAAGATTCTTATTCCATCTTTTGTCGAGTCCAGACGATATCAGATTCCATGTTTTGTTATGCAAAGTTTCATATGAAGTTTCGTTGTCCACATGTACAAACAGGGTAAGAGGCTATTTTAGAGAATGTAGATACCATTACAACTCATCTTATTGGATTGGTTTGCTACCCACACATGATGGTAATATTAGAAGCTGTTTTATATTGAGAAAAGCTAGCAAAACTTGTATTTTTCTTTGATTTTATATCCAAGTTTCTAAATCATCTTTTTTCTTCTTTTGTATTTGTATGGTACAATTCACTATTCTTTTGCTGGCAAGACATCTTGTTTCTATACTTGTTGGTGGAAATGCACTCAAGATGCATTCACACTTCTCACTGATTTACTTTATTTCATCTTTTTTTATGTTGATTTTGTCTATTTTCCGAATAGTTGTTGAATAGCCTTAGAATTCTTTTTGTTGATGCCTTACTTAAATAATACCATGTTTGGTTCGCATCAGAACATGTTGATTTTGTCTATTTTCATGGAACCATGTGGGTCGTTACACCACGCCCATAGACCATCGGATTCCCTTACCTAAGGGAAGCCAACATGTTAGTGTGAGATCAGACGGCCCCCACACTACCATAAAAATGAAATTGAGAAGATAGTTCATGAAGAGCTTGATTCGAGGATCATCTGACCGAGCTCCAACCCTTACTCATTCCCTATCCAGGCAATTGGTGTCTTTGTCTGGATTACTACGCTCTCAACAAGGAAACCATCAAAGATAAGTTTTCGATTTCTGTTATTGATGAGCTTTATGGGGCTAAATACTTTACCAAGTTGGACCTTTGGTTATGATACCACCAGATCCGAGTTCATTTCCAAAACTCCCTTTCGAACCCATGAGGGGCATTATGAGTTTCTTGTTATGCCTCACCGAATACTATAGAAAGTTCATAAAAGACTTTGGCAAGATTGCATCACAGCTCATCTCTCTTCTTAAAAAGAATTCTTTCGAATGGATGGAGGCGGTTGAACGAGCCTTTCAATTGCACAGAGAGGCAGATGCTTATGTGTGTCGTGTGTGTTTCGCTCAATGCCAACATGTGCATTGTGCATCCCAGCAGCTAATCAATAGAGCTTATGTGTGTCGTGTGTTTCTGCTCATCAGGAGAATTATGGGATTTGAAGGTGTTATTATTGTGTATCTGAAAGGGAGATA
Organism: Magnolia changhungtana; assembly: GCA_030180095.1. Lineage (NCBI taxonomy): Eukaryota > Viridiplantae > Streptophyta > Magnoliopsida > Magnoliales > Magnoliaceae > Magnolia > Magnolia changhungtana. The sequence continues at coordinate 1,898,466 of JASAUF010000455.1, forward strand.
TTTTGTGGGGAGCACATCAAATTACAAAAGATTTGGTAGATCAGTAGTTGTATTTCAAACTTCATTGATGATTTCGTGAAGTGACTAAAGAAGGGGACGGTATATTGAAAACTAAAATGGTTTGTTGATGTTGTTTGTTCCGCTAATGCTTGACTGCATTTTCGGATAATGGATGCCATGTTTCTTGTAATTGCGGAAGTTTCTCCAAGAAGAAAACCAGGAGCTTTGATGAATTAGCCTAATTTCGGTGGTTCTAGAGAAAAGAGAAGATGTTTTCCATCCATAGTCCATCCATGATGTGATGAAATACCTGGTTGCAATTGCAAGAATCTAGTTTGGATAATAAAATCGCTTTTCTCTAACAATTACTTATCAGCAGGAATAAGCCATGGCATGTAGCCCATCAAGTCCTTTTTAAAAATAAAAGTAAAAATTCATGATAAATGGAGTATATCTTGAATGTATTTTTATCTTCCAACTATTCAATGGTAATTATTCAAATTTCCTCTGTTTATGTGAATGCATTGCCACGCTACATATCTCAACGAATTTGGATATAAACATGAAAAGGTTTACATAGTATTCTACCAGTTTTGATGCTCTATCTTATCTTGCAGAATGGTATATGCAAGATTATGCAAGTAGCTAGAACTGTTAGCCACTGAAAATATTCACCTTATATTCATTCCATTTTAGTTATAATTTTTGTAAATAAATTTGACAAAAGAAGGTCAATTTTAGCAGTGTAGTTGGTCATAGAAATTTGACAAAATATGAATGTCATTTGTTAATTCTCCAACCCGAAGTTTTATGCTCATTCACTGAACTTGGTTATACACACTTCATTGTGAACACGCTCCTTATGCTTGTGTCGACGACCACCATCATATCGCCAATATTGTTGGATGCAAGATTACATGTAGTTTCGAGGATCATGTTGATCGAGGGAACCTAGAAATAGAGAGAGGCAACCTACAAATCGAGCGAGTGAACCTAGTAATTGAGCGAGGAACCGAGGAATTGAGCAAAGGAACCTAGAAATTCACGAGGAACCTGGGAATTGAGTGAGGGAACCGAAGAATTGAGCAAGGCAACCTATAAAATGAGCGAGGAACCAATAAATTAAGCGAGGAACCTAGAAAATGAGGGAGGAAACTTAGAATTATGTGAGGAACGTAAAAAATTCAGTGAGGAAACCTAGGAATAGAGCGAGGTAACCTATAAATTGAGCGAGGAACCGAGGAATTGAGCGAGGCAAAGTAGAAATTACGTGAGGTAAAGATAAGAAATTCAGTACAACAAACTGAAAATTTGAGAGACAACTTGGAAATTGAGCAAGACAACCAAAAGATTAGTGCATGAGAGGAAATATATTACAACATACATCATACAAAACACTAAATAAATTACAAAGTATGCTATCCATCAGGTATAGGAAACTTGCACGTCCTGGGCTGATTATGCCCAGTTTGTTTGCACCGACCGCACTTTAATGTTTTCGATTCTTCTCCACGCGAGGGAATTCTTAACTTCTTTGGTCTTCCAGATGGCCTCTTCTGTCCTGGGGGTTTAATTTTGCACAATACTCCTTCAAGGCTTCTGAATCTCCCATTCGCTCATGTCACGTATTGGGTACACCGATTCGTTATATGTGCTCAAGTAATTTTGCGCTCTGTAGAATGGGGAGCAATACGAGTAATGAGGAAGATTGTAGTTTATACAAGTTTTGACAGACATGCATACAAGGGTAACCCTTCATGTCAAACTCACGACATGTACATGAAAGCGAGTTGAGCTTGATCAGATCATTATAATCTCCCACGACATAGTACTCATCTCGAGAAATCGGATGACAAATAACATCTCGCGCCTTCTCGTATAAGATCTTTCAACTGTTGTCCGCCCATGGTGTCAACGCACCTACAAATGAGGCCGCAGATTCTCTTCTCTTGTAAAACAATTCTACGTATCTTACATCTTACTTCTATCAATTTCAGAACAGGATATTCTCGTGCTTCCTTGAAGAGGGCGTTAACACACTCAGATATGTTCGTGGTGACCAAGTTGAATCTTTTACCTGGAAAGTGTGAAGATGCCCACCTTTCATAGCCGATTTCTGTCAGCCATGCATGTACTGGGGGGTTGGCCATTTCAATATCATGCATTAATTTTTCAAATTCAGCCCTCCTGCAAGTCTTAACTGCCCGCCAATAGTATATCTCCAATGACTTGTCTTTAAAGGTGTCCACCAAGTTTCTATAAATATGGTATGCACAAGACCATGAATCGCATGTGGGAATACTTGGGGAACCTCTTTCAAGAACCTTTATGTCGATCGGAAATAATCACAAGACCCTCTAGATACCCTAACACATCGTTAAGGTAGGTAAGGAACCAATTCCAACTCATGTCTGTTCTCCGATTCTCCGATACCAAAAGCAATTGGAAATATATGATTGTCCCCATCTAAGGCCATGGCGATGAATAGAACACCCTTGTATTTGCCCTTTAAGTGTGTCCCACAATGGCTAATACCCTCCTCATAGAATTCCCGAAAACTTCGAACGCATTGTCCGAGCGCTACAAAACACCTCTCAAACCTCAAAGTCTTTTGGTTAACAAGCACGCAGCCACCGTCCGGATTGACCATCCTCAACTCATGCAAATACATGGGGAGTTGATTGTAAGAGTCTTCGTAAGACCCCATCACCCGATTAATTGCAAGCTCCCTCGCTTTCCATGCCTTCCTATAATCGATAACAATATTATATTTCTCTCAGATAAAGCGAAGATAACATCACGTGGCCTCAAACCTAGCCGTTGCTCAATGCGGCTAACAACCAAATCACACGCTAACTTATCGCTTGCTTGTCTGTGATCACTCTTCATCCACGACATGCCGCACGTGTGTTCCGACGTATACCTCCGTATCTTGAATATCCCTATCATTCACCCGAGTTGCGCAAAACCCTCCAAAAATGCATTTATCTTCTAAGCACACCACGCTAAATCTGCTAGAACTTGAATACGCACTTTATACCGAAATTTATCATAATTGCAAATTGGCTTAGAACATACCGACATCGACTCTTGTCCTTAAATGTTTGATCAACAATATATCGATCGGTTCAAGCAACGAATCAGATATTCCAAAAGTTGCCGCATTGATGAATGCAAAGATCATCAAATGGCACTGAACTTGACGAGTGATGAAGTTTCCACTTTCAAAGAAGGTCCGGAAGGAATGTTGCTTACACGCATGCCTTGGGTGGTGGATGATGATGGCAGACCGCTCTTATTGCTAAAGGCGGTGGCATGTACTCATAAGTGAGGTTAAGGTCACGTGCCCACCGACTTGGCTACTCACAAAGTTTGATGTTTGAGGCGGCTCCCAATAGCTTGATCGTTGCTCACTACCACTTGTAATGGAGATGCCTTGTATTCAAATTCCACACCATGCTCCTCAGGAAAACCGCCTATGTGTGTTGTCCTATTAATGTGTTGCATTGTCTCGATGACTAAGGGAATGAATTTATCCGAATGCTCCAACCGTGTAGCTGTGAACTCTCGCACGTCATCGCTGCCTCTGCGACACGGTTGGAGGGATTGATTCATTTGTGCAAGGATACATTACTTTCATCCTAATATCACAATCTATTGGTTGTCTCTTAATAATCCTGTAAATTCTAGATTAAGCTCCTCATACGTAGTCTCGACACGTAGCGAAAAAGTTTTCGATTCCCCACCAGTGTACGAGTATCGCTTGTTTTCATATTCAATCTCCCCGCCATATGTGCCAGATGATTCTCGTAGACATTATCTCGAAAACCAATACAATGACATTATATTAGTGAATCATTAAGCAATGGAAACTTGCCATAAGACAAAACTCGATTAAATAATAGAGGACCGAGTTCTCACGTTCCATAATAGATGAGGATGGTACAGAGCTTAAGAAAATAAAGAGTAAGCAATGCGTTAAATTTTTAAATAAACAATAAGAGCTTACATGGATTATAGATTCAGAGATACAAATGATTTCATGTGGTGCTTGTTAAATTCAGCGACGCTATCTATCATGAAATATCCATATAGTCTTCTATTTTAACAAGACAATTCTATGAGGGCCTAGTACACTTTAAAAAAATATATACGAACCTAACATTTCTACATGAGGATTTGGGTTTAAAATATGTTAAACTTACATCAATTTTCAAAGCTAGTCTCAACAAGCAGAGTTAGGGTTGAAATTTCACCTAAAATTTCACTATTGAATATTTCTAATTGTTGGAACATACAAGAGATGTTGTTTCTGATCAACGAGATGTATTTGGCGATTCAAATTACAAAATCCTAGTCTCAATATGCTCCATTTAGAGCTAAAATTTATTTCTCAAACCTTTATAAATTCGCTTCTACTTAGTGCTAATTGCCAAAAGTTATGCGAAATATCATCTCTAACTAATGAGATTTCTTAGTGAATTTTCATTTTTAATTCCTAGTGCGGGTTTTAAGTTTAGGGGGTGCTTAAATTTGATCTAATGTACAATTTCTATGGGTAAGGAATCGCATAATGCAAAACTCGTTTCACCATCGCTTCATCGAGTGTCTTCACAATGTCATTTCAACTAAGGAAAATTATGGGATAATTCAAATCCTCAGTTGCTAAAAAGTTCATTGGAGGTCAAGCTCAAAGAACATTCTAGTTTAATCTAATACACATCATACCAGTTTATTTGTTCTCCCATAATTCCAAAGTTCATTGGAGGTCAAGCAATCACAAATGTACCATAAGGGGATACAAGGCTAACTTCTCACATGGTTAATCCATATAGAATTAGACTAATAGGAATTTAAGCATTATATCATACATTAATACTAAATATCAAGTACTTGATAATTTGAGTTAGCTTCGGATAAAATGGAATAAACCTCAAGTAAAATTAACCAAAGAAACATGAAAATGATTAAGGCAAACATCCGATTCAACAAGGTGAGTAGAAATTGAGCAAGGGAAACATGAAATCGAGTAGCGAGGAAGTTCGAATTTGAACAAAGGAAAACAAATAATCAAGCGAGGAAGCATGAAAATTCAATGCAACCTATAAATTGAACGAGGCAAATTAGTAAGTCAGCAACGCAACCTAGAAATTGAATGAGATAAACTAGAAATTCAATGAGGAAAAAGCCAAAGTTTAGCGAGATAGGCTAGAAATTAGGCGAGGCAAACTAGAAATTGAACGAGGGAAAAATGAAATCGATCGAGGGAACTTCAAATCTGAGCGGCACATAAGAAATAATTGAGCGAGGGAAGCGTGGAAATTTACCAACACAACCTATAAATTGAACGAGGCAAACTAGAAATTCAGCAAGGGAAGAGGGAAAATTGAGCAAGGTAAAGTATATATTGAGCGAGACAAACTGACAATTGAGCGAGGAAAGCTGAAATTGAGCATGGTAAACTGAAAATTGAGCATGGCAAACTAGAAATTTAGCAACGCAAACATGAAATTGAGTGAGACAATAATGAAATTCATCAAGGCAAACATGAAATTTATTAATGCAAACATTAAATTGAGTGAGCCTCAGAGTGAGATTGAGCTTGGAAAACATTAAATTGAGCAATCCTACCATGAAATTGAGTTGGGTGAACATTGAATTGAGCGATATTAGCATGAAATTGACTTGGGAAAACATTGAATTGAGCGAGCTTGGCATGAAATTGAGCTCGGCAAACATTAAATTAAGCGAGCCTAAAGATGAAATCGAAAGCCAAACATTGAATTGAGAGACCCTAGCTTGAAACTAAGTTGCAAACATTGAATTGAGCGAGCCTAGCATGACATGACTAGGGCAAACATTGAATTGAGCGAGCCTAGCATGACATTCGACTAGGCAAACATTGAATTGAGCAAGCTCAAGCATGAAATTGAGTGAGCCCTAAAATGAAATTGAGTGAGCTTCAAATGGAATTGAACGATTTTCACATTAATTTGAACGATCAACACATAAAATTGACTAAGCCTAACAAATGAACTTGTAAGAGCCTGACATGAAATTCACAGAACTTCAGTATAAAATTGACGAGTAGTTAATCAATTGTCGTCGACTTCATCGTCTCAATTTCCGTGAGTTCTTCTTCAAATTCAAGTGTGTAATGGTTAAGTTTAACCAAGCACCTTTGTGAATTACAAGCTAAATTTCCACAGTACTTAGTTAAACGTTGTCCAATACTACAAACGAATATATCTATAAACCACACTATGGTTTTTTTTTTTTTAAATATCTGTACCTCCAAGAACCGTACCCTCGCTCAATGCAAGTTGAGGACGGGTGCTTTCAAGTGAGGGATTAATTTAAACCTTTTCGAAGATAGGAGGTGCAACCACTTTGGAGGATTCCACGTCACCCTCGCCAAGATGGAAAATGCCAAGTGTAGAATGATAATATGGAGATGATAAAGTTTGAAATTTAGGAAGAAAAATGGCCCTTCGTCGGTTTTTCTCGTTGCAATGGAACGCAGGATGTGTCCTAAAAAAAAAGCTCCTGTTTTCTGTCAAAGGGAGAGGAAAAGGGAAAACCGATTACATTTCCTTGCCACCACCAATGGTCGATGTTCTGTGGTCTGTGGGACCTACCATGATGTATGTGTTTCATCCATGCCGTCCATCTATTTTTATAGATCATTTTATGATAATACCCAAAAATGCATATGTAACAATCTCAAGTGGACCACATTACAGGAAAGAGTGTTGAATGAATGTCGACTATTAAAAAATTTTTTGGGGGCCATAAAAGTATTGGATCAAGTTGATCTTTTTTTCGCTTCATCTGGGTCTTTATGGCCTAATCAACAGATTGGATGTCATATAAACAGTACGTTGGGCCTTAGGAGGATTTAAATGATGGATATCCAATCACTATTGTTTTCTTGTGGTGTGGTCGACCTAAGAATTAAATCCCTTTTATTTCTATGTTGAACCCCTAAAATGATCTTTAAAAATGGATGAACGGAATGGATGAAACACATACATCATGGTGGGGCCGACAGACCACCGAACACCAGCCACGGGACCGTTGTCCGGGGGAGGAGCCAATCCGTTCCGCAACAGCAGTAAAAAGGAGGGGCAGTTTCGTCCTCAAAGTCGCTGTCCGCACGTGCTAATCTAGATTGGTAACTAAAGTTTGTAGTCTTTCATAGAAACCGCTGGGTAAAAGGCTTTGTCTACAGTGGTCATTCTCTCTTTAAAAAAGCTTAGAACCATGGAACCGATCCAGAATTGACCGGTTTGAACGGTCCAATTCCGGTTCGGTTCTAAAGTGCTAACGGTCTGGTTCCGATTCCAAATATCCTGGAACCGCTAGGAAATGATAGGTTTCAGTTTCGTTGCAGAACTGGACCGAGCCTACCCGTGTGCACCCCTATCGTGTGATCCTGTGAACAGGTTCGATTGACAAATAAGCATTACTGTGGGCCCTAGGAAGGTTTTAACGGTCGAAATCATTATCCCCGCTATTTCCTGTGGTGTGACCCACTTGATATTTGGATATGCTTCAATTTTGATTTCGTACCCTAAATAATCTGGAAAAACGGATGAACGGCGCGGATAAGACACAAACATACACTGTGGCCCCACATAGTTTACTCATTACGGAATCTGCTTCATGGGACACCTACGCCATTATCTCTCTCTTCCGATTCATGCCTTCCTTTCTCAGTTCCAGGGTCAGGGGCAATTCCGTAAATTAGTACATAACTTACGCTTTCTTCTTTCTTTTCGTTGCCTTTTCGACTCCATTCTCAGACAAGAATATCCATCGAGAACTTTTGAATCTAACTCCATCCACCGACTGATCCAATCCTCAATATCAGATTTCCTCTCTTTGAAGAATCTATAAATACATAGATATCAATGGCTACTAGTATCAGAAGGCCTCTTCAATCTCTGTTGAGGAGGATTTGTAGTACTAGTAGAAGGGAAATGAGTGCAATTCCTCAAGGCAGCCAACCATCTTCCTCTTCTGAGGAGCTCATGAAGATGGAATCTGAATACAGTGCCCACAAGCAAGTTCCTTCTCGTTCTATCTCTTTTTGATTTTTTTTTTTTTTTTTTATCCCTTTCATTTTGGGCTGTCTGGTTATCTTTATAGGATTTCTTTCACACCCATTTGGATTTTCTTGTTTAATTGCTCGAATTATTTGTTTTAATCTAATTACTTTCTTTCATTTTGGACTGTTTGGATGCTTTTTAGATAATTTCTTTCCCACCCATTTGGACTTCCTTGTTTGATTTCATGTTTGATTGCTGGAATTGTTTGTTCTAATCCAGTTTTATTTACAATTTATTTATTATTATAATTTTATTTTATTTTTTGCATACATGAATATATAAACAGAGAAATGCTCACATCCAAAAGGTTGGATGAGAATTTACCGTCCAACCAGTCTAAAAGTTCCAACCTTTCATGAATTTGTGAAATCCAACCCATCCAGTGTGTTGGTCCAACCACAAGGATCGTCTAGTGCAAAAATCAGCCCATTTCACTTATTAGGTGGGCCACACTATAGAAAAAAATGTATAGCCGTTAATATAATAAAGAAATATTGGTGTGGCCCTCCTAATGGGTGGGGGTGGATTAGGCTGATTTTTACGTAAGGTGACCCTCATGGTGTGGCCAACATTATGGACGGGTTGGATGTTGCACAAACATGAGATGATGAAAAATATCTATTGACTGGGTGAAAAATTAACAGTCCCGATTGGTTGGATCTCTCATATAAACAAACATATACGTGTATATAGACAAGTTTATACGATACACAGATATCTACCTTTGTAGATCGATGATATACATATACATACACATATATACCGTTCTCGGCCTTCTGGCTAAGTTCAAGTGTAGTATCCGTTCTTATCGGTTTAATATCTGATACATGGTCCATTGGGTCACACGATATTAAATTTATTTCTTGTGGGGTATGGCCCACCAGTGGGTCCCTCAAGCGTTGCCCATGCATTGCACTACTACACGGGGCTGGCGCGCACCCCTTTAACACACGCACACACAGGTACAGATACACAGATACATGTACATGTAAAGAGAAATGAAATACATCCACATGAACATGAATGCACTTTTCTTATTGATGTTTCTATATTGGTTTGCTTCAGTATTTGATTTTGTATTCTTTTCTAGTATTTTGTCTCCAAATGGTTTCTGTTCACTGCATGTGTAGCCTTTCATCTTGGTAGATTTGGGGATCATCGGGCATACATACATACGTGTATAAAATATGTGTACATGATGAATACAAATATAAAATATATATGCATGTGAGGAATGCTAATATGTTGTTCTCACCATAGAGGTTCATTCCATCTTTTTCCTAAAGCTACACAGGCAAACACGCGTGGTGATTGGGACCATTGATCTGGTGGGCCACCAAATGGATAATATGTAGCGGAAAAATCGTAGTGATTGGATGAATCTAACAGTCCAGTTGTTGTAATTTTGATGGTTGAAAGCGGGCCATGCCTCCAACTGTTCCTTTTTCTGGGCACTGGTCAGATGTGTGTGTGTGTGTGTGTGTGTGTGTGTGTGTGTGTGTGTGTGTGTGTGTGTGTGTGTCTATATATATATATATATATGTAGTTTTCTTATGGATGCTTTACATGGTTTCATTCAATATCTGATTTGTTTTTTAAATGGTTATTTGCTAATTGGCTAGTTCATTGTTTGGTTTTGTAACCTTTACTCATTGTGGATTTGATTATAACATTCTTCTGCTATGATTCACAATCTCTTTAAGATTTTCCAAGGCAGTTAACAAAGTCTTTTCACAGATTAGTCGATATTACTGGCAGCTGGTTGTTGAGATTTGGTATGCGTTTGGATGAACAGGTGGATTGCATTATGAAGGTTCAGTTTAATGAAGAGGAAATACTGAAAATGAATGATTTTGCTAGAATGCACAGTGAGAAAGTAGCCATTAAACTGCAGATACGTAACTTGAAAGTAACGTAATGGCAATTTGGAGGCTCAATCCTCTTTATGAATGCTAAGGAAATTACAATCTGGTTATCTGCACTTTATTAGATACAATTGCAATTCAGGGGATTTTGTATCCATATGCACCTTTGGAGATTTCAATTCAATGGTCATATGCGATACCCATGAGAAATTTCTTCTGAAGCACCCAACTCAAAGAAGGGTTATCGCATCTCTACACATACTAAACACAAATAATTCATTCTCCTTAGGTTGTTATTCTTATTTGCAATTTGGCTATGTGACTGATGATGCTGGGGCAATGTTTTAAATAGCTTGTTCTATATAGTGTAGTTTAGCCTTAATGCCATGTAGCTCATAAAAATAGCTTGGTCCTCTGTAACATACGCTATATGCTATTTTGCAAATGCCACACGCTACATACCCTGCGCTAAGCTTTATATAACTCACGCTAAAATTATTTTCATTAAAACATTAAAATCAATTAATGTTTTCAATGATTTGTTATATTTTTCTACTTTCAATAAAATCTGGTTAATTTTTCAATGATTTTAGCAAAATAGTATAAGTAACAGTATTAAATCAGTTCCATCGCTCTTTTCTTTATCTTTGTTCTTAATTGTCCTATTTTTCCTATTATTTTAGGTTGCGTTTGGTTGCACCAAATATCATGAAATTTCATGATTAAGCAGTCTAATTTGGTTCAACCAAGCGCAACCTTAGTTAAAATTGGAGTAGCATGTAGCTTATGCTACACTCAATGTTGCTTACACATTTTCTTTTTTTCTCGAAAGATAATGTAGCTTACACGTCACGCTTTAGAGGGGTAAACGCAATGTTACACACTATTCGCTATTGAAAACACTGCTGGGGTTATGGCTTTTTCTGCTAGTCTTGTCATTTCAGGGGTTCTTTCTTTCTTTCTTTTTTTTTTTTTGAACAGACATTCACACCCACCCACACACACCACAATGGTACTTGAACCCATGTTCTCTGTGTTGAAACTCTTGTGAGTTTACCACTTAGCCATGAGTAGGGACCCATTGTCATTTTAGGGGTTGTATGACCAGTTTTGGGGAGGAATTATACGACTCCTCACTGAAGGATATTTGCAATGTACTCAGTTTTTCAGCATGTACAACGGGGCCCATGGTTCTGTCATTCAGACATTTGTCCCCTTAGGGTCAGGGCACACCATGATTTGATGGACCATGCCACGAAAATCTCCTAGATAGGATGATGCTAACGTTTCATTTTGAGAAAAACAGCAACGATCCATCTTCAGCTGAAAAAAAGGAACAAGATTGATGTAGAGTGCTGAATCATGGGCTCCACGTGCACGAACTGAGAACTCGAGTATACCATGGATATCCTCAGGTTGAGGATCCATTGTCCTCTCCTTTTGTATAGATTTATATTGTTGGTAAATAGGATTGATGAGAATCACGAGCCCAAGTCAGAGTGGTCAGCATAAACTGTTTTGGATTTGATTCAGATGAGTTTTATAGCTACTTCTGCAATTGTGCAGAGGTGGCCTGTTCGGTCTGGTCATTGTAAGTCAATCCAAAAATGTTGATGCCTATAAGTCTGTAACAGTTAAATCCTGGTGCAGATCAGAATTTTGGAATCATTTTTTACATTTGTCAGATGTAATTCTCTCTATGCCTTCTCCCTAAAGCCATCCTCATAAATTTCTCTTTATTTCTGGATGATCGTGTGTATTTAGGTAACTATGTAGTTTCCGTTTCCCTTAAAGCATGCTTTTCTCTGAATTAAAGAATCTGTACATTATATGATAGGAATGATAATTTGATGCTTACAAACATGAAATCCTATAGAAAAGTGTTATCAATATACACTATGCAGTCACCATCTTTACTATATAACACCAGTTGTTCTGCACAATTTTGCCCTTGTAATTGGTCTTCACATTATTGGTTAAGGGAGGGTAAATGAACGGTTGAGATTTTAATCACAAGGGATGTCATAGGTTGCACCTGATTCCTTTCACTTCTTTTAATGCATGTAGCCAGTTCCGACCTCTCCTCTTGTCTGTGTGTAGACTGCACAAAACGTTTAATTAAGGAGTGTGCGGAAAAGGCTCTTTGGAGCCCACCATGATGAGCGTGTGACATCCACTCTGTACAACTCTTGTGTCGGCTCATGTTAGGACGTCAGCCCAAAAATTAAGCAGATTAGGGACTTTAGTAGCCCACAACAACGGAAACAATGAGGATGATCCCTTCTCTCTTTCTCCGTGTTGCACGCACCTGCGTCTAGCACCTACCTTGCCCTTCGTTTCTCTCTCTCTCTCTCTCTCTCTCTCTCTCTCTCTCTCTCTCTCCATTTTCTTCTCCCTCCAAATCTCTCCTTCGTGCCATACCCCTAGGTTGAGTATATGAAAGGTGTCTGTTCTTTGGTCTGTTATATTTAGTTAGGTGAATTTAAATGCATTGCTTTAGTTCATCGTATATCGTCAAAGTCTTAGGTGTTTATGTATTAATAATTTGTTCCAATTACTTGATACTCTTTCTAGCTTGACTAGCGTGGTAGATTTATTTATTTATTTTGCTTACATAACCGAGCTGTGTCTGACTTGTGGCGCAACAAAAATAATTCATGATTTTTGGGATTTCTACTTTTAATAGAACTTGAATAAATCATGAAATGATATTAGTAGGGAGGATAGGAAATATCTCTTTCTTTCCTTTACGTCATAATCGAGCCTCATTTTGTGATTTTTGGAAATTATACCTAGACTAGAAATTTCAAAATCACAAATAATTTTTGCCGCTCATGAAATGACCATGAACCAAAAACACCCTTTGTTTTTATTTTGTCATTCTGGATGTTATTGCAAAAGTTGAGATTGACAATCTTCATTGGGTTTATTTCCATGTCCTAATGCTCTCAAACAAGTCTAGGAGCTCCTAAAAAAACTTGTTACCCTCCGTGGGATTTTGAATGCTTTATTATCCATTGGAGGAATCAACCCTTGTAATCCAAGTATCCAACCAACTGCACTGTAACCTATGTCCTCCAAGTGTCTTATACACATCTTCAACAAAGTCATGGGAAAGCCTCTAAAATCCAGCCAACCCTCATAATTTAGGAGAAATGCTAATAATTCATGCTTCATAGAAGTTAGTGAAGTGTACGTTCCACTGTACATGTGGAAAACATGCACGGAGAACAGTACGGTTGATATGGTGGACCATTAGCTGAATGGGTAATAGCCTGAAAGTCATGGTCAATGGAAGATCTTAATTACCCAGTGGTTCTGAGTTTTGCCCATTGGATTTGGATGGGTGTTCATCTTTTACACAGTTTTTTCTTAGTATGACCATGTCCCTTCACATGTCATTTATCTGATCGGTTGTCCAACTGCCTCGATTTTGGGATGACCAAATGATGGATGGACCCACCAGATCGACAGTCTTGATTACTATGCACATGCGCCACGTATTTAGTGGAGATGTAGATGTCTTTGTTGATTTTCCATGAGACACCATGAAGCGTGCATATGATAATACCCTTGTGTTTTAATATATAAGGTTTGATCATATGGTTCTCTTGCCTTGCATACACCACTATTACATTTGTGATATACCATTATTGCTCTGGCCTTGATATGGATTTTGAAAACCTCAGTCTGGACAGTCTATTGAGTCAGCTTCTATGGTTAAATGCAGTTACCACCCGATTCCGATGGTATTTTCTCATGCCAAGGGTACATGTGTATGGGATCCGGAAGGTCACAAATACTTAGATTTTCTTTCTGCTTACTCGGCAGTCAATCAGGTTGGCGCTATCCATTTAAGATGCTGGATTTTCTCATCTGAAGTAGAAATGTGGTGGCTATTCACTATAGTACTTTGAATCCTATTCTCCCAAGCAAGTTGGTGCTGCTTGTGCGTGCAACATCTAGCTGTTTCTCAGTTGGGCGCAAATGCATGTGTTATGGCCGAAAAGTCAGGTCAGTCCTGTCATCAAGCAGGCTATATTTTTATGAAAAATGAATGGTTAAAACAGATTTGACTTCACCTGATTACCTGATGAGCGATATTTCAGGCCACAGAGTATAAATGGTGGGGCACACCTGATGGACAGCCTGGATCTTCCGCACGGGAGAGTAACCATAGTGGGACTCTTTGAAGTGTCATTTTGGCACATTTTTTCATTTTGTGTTGGACATCTATTTTAACTGCACTCCTTTGCTGCAGGGACATTGCCATCCAAAAATAATGAAAGCCTTAGCTGAACAAGCAGAAAGACTCACTCTCAGCTCGAGAGCTTTCTATAATGATAAATTCCCAATCTTTGCAGAGCGTCTGACTTGCATGTTTGGCTACGAAATGATGCTACCAATGAATACTGGTGCTGAAGGTGTTGAAACTGCTCTGAAACTGGCAAGGAAATGGGGTTATGAAAAGAAAAAAATTCCTAAGGATGAGGTAAGAAGTGGTCATAAAAGCTGCATCTAAAAAAAATAAAATAAAAATGCTAACTATATATAATTGTCTATAAAGCAGAGAAATCGAAAAAAACATGTTCCTAGTTCCTTTCTCTATTTTATCTTGTTAAGGGCTAGTTCGCATGGAGATTCTTGAAAAACAGGTTCACATATCTTGCAGGCCCACACCATTAGCTCTATCAATTCTTGTTATTTTGCAGGACTACTCCCCGCAAAATGCTAAAGATTGGATTCTGAAAAATACTTTGAAAATCAATTATTATCATTTTGTGGGAACGAACCCCCCAAATTGACAGGGATTTACAAAGCTTGTGCTGAGCTGGCAATTGGACCCCACAAGATTTTCCCATCCCCATTTTTCAGTAGTCGCCATCCAAACGGGCCCTGAGTAAATTTTTGGAGTTTGAGGAGAGTAATAGTTGTTTTTTTCTTTTCCCTTTTAAGATGATGAGATTAGGTTGTAGTTTAGGCCATTCATAACTTTTAACTGATTTTGCTTTGTTCCTTGGACAAAGATTCAACACTTTGGCTTTTAAGTCCTAACATCTAAAATATTCTATATAAAGGCTTTAAAACTCAAGACACTGTACTCCACGAGGGCCTAAAAACTTGGTTGAGTCCTCAACCAAGTTGTGCGAGTACTTTTTTCATTATTCTGATTTTACTTATTTATTTCTTTATTTTTGACTATTTGGTTGAGTTTTCTAGATTCTAATGACAATCAACTTATTTCCTTGATCCATTAAAATCAATCTCATGAGTTATTTGGTTGTTAAGAGGAATAATCATGTTGTGACGCGTCACTATGTGAACGTTGAGAATACAATCTCAAATGTTATATATTGTCTTATGGAATTGCCTCTGTTGTTTTCTCCCACATTGATTAGTTGTGGTAATGTGAGTCCTAATAGCTTTCTATAAAAGGTGTCAAGTCCTCTAGTTCAAGTGGAGTGTGAAAGTAGCACATTGTGCAATTGGGAGCTCTAATTTACTAAGATTGCCCTAGCTCTTATCTTAAAATAAATCTTGTGTTTTCTCTTTATTTAGTTTGATTAACAGTGAATAGTGTTGAGATGGTTGCCTGTTCAGTACTAGTGTAGTTGATGGCTAGGGATCTATAATGGTGATCTAATTGGCCCAACAGTGGGTGGAGGATCCCTAGAAATGTAATCTTCGACCTTTTCTATTGACCATTGTTTGTACCTTGTAGTGACTTTTTTTCCCCTTTGGCTGTATATTCATTGGTCACTGATTGAATGGTTAGGATCTTCCAATTTGGAGATTTTTGGGGCATCTCCCATCCGAGGTGGAGCCTATCATGTCATGGAACTGTGGGTCCCACAGCCATACACAATCGGCTCATCAGGAAATCCTTCGTCCTTCACATCCTACCAATCAGACCCAATAAACCCTTGAGTTATAAGTCTTAAAAAAATAAAATTTCTAAGAGCTATTTAATGCATTTTAAAAATATATTCCTGACTGGTATTCTTTCTTTGTGTCCATATCTTTTTGCTCACTTTAGGTATATGTCAATTTTGGGCTCCTATAAGCTCTTTCAGTATCTGATATTGCCCTTGAGGAACTCATGGTTGTTTTCGGAATATCTTCCATTGGCTGAAAATGTACTATTTTCACTGCCATGCTAATGATTTGGATCACCAAAACATGGTTTCCATGTACAATCTATTGGACGAAACAAATACCTAACTGGACATTGTATTTTTCCTTGGACAAACAGGCCTTACCATCTCTTGCCCATACTAAGAAGCTAAATAGTGCATCTCGAATATCTGCTAAAGAAATGCTTGTGAAAATTGATTTTTTTCCCATTTTGAAAAGAACTTATTTGAAGGGAGATAACTTTTTAAATTGAGGAATGTCACCAAAACATCTCTAAGAACATGTGGACTTTTCCACAGTGATCAGAAATGTTGATTTGGTGGGCCACCATGTGCATGGTCATGGCCCAAAAAACAATAGTCATCCTCAGTGGGCTGAAAAAGGCTTCGGAAAAAGCAAAAAATGGAAAAAGAGAGAGCAGAAGTCCTAATTCAATGGGCAAAATGTCAACAACTGCAAGGGCAAAGTTATCCAATAACTATGATTTTGGCCTATAGCCCATCCAAGTAGTGTCCCACCAGTTTGACGGTCCGGGCTATCACATGGACAGTAGGGAGTACTGTGTAGGATATCCATGAAGCACATTGTACATTTGTAATAGCATCTCTCCTTCTAGCGATCACATGTTGCTATCTTGAAAGGGCATGTTTTATTAGCTTGGTTAAGGAGCCATTCTCTTGCAGGCTATCATTGTTTCTTGTTGTGGATGTTTTCATGGACGTACCTTGGGTGCCATTTCAATGAGCTGTGACAATGATGCTACGCGTGGTTTTGGGCCCTTATTACCAGGCCATCTAAAGGTTGATTTTGGTGACGCTGACGCACTTGAAAAAATCTTCAAAGGTTTGTTAGGATGATATATATTCAACCATGGTTGATGTTATATACTGTATTTGTATTAGTATGCCATGATAAAATTCTGTTCTTCCAGATCTTCTGATGCATAATTGGTTGAATCTCTTTGGAATTTCAGAACATGGAGATCGGATAGCTGGGTTTCTGTTTGAACCAATTCAAGGAGAGGCAGGAGTGAGTATGCTTAGTACCTTGTCTAATTTGTTTGAATCAAACATTGCTGAGTTGTTCGGGACTCCACCAGGTTTATTGTAATGAACCAAACTCTAATTCTTTTCGTAAAATTGGAAAATTTTCATTGGATTATCAAGTAGAATTGTTTTCAGAATCAAGGTTTTGAATGTTAACTTGAATCTATTTAATGAGGACACTTTGATTAGTGAAAAACTGACCTTGTTAGACATGCGCTGGTCAGAACTAGTGTTGACACACATCAACATAGATGTTGGTAAACAGCCTCAATTTTTTATTCTTTGATTGTGAGCTAATATAATTTATGTAGTCGTTATATTGTAATAATGTATCTACATTCATCCAGTCAATCTTTTTCCACATTGTATGCTTTAATAAAGTAACATTTGTATAGTATGGTAAATGCATCTGGTAACTGTACATGCGTATTATATTGTCAGGCTTTCTATTGTCGTTGCATCTAAAACTGTGTACTTATTCAACACCGAAAATGTGTCAATGTCTGACCACCTCAACACCAGTTCTTGTATTAAGTTTGAACTCTGCAACTAGGTCATCTTGGATTGCATCTCTGTTCAACTGGGTTCCTAACTTACTAGTCAAAGGCTATAAGCATCATATGTATGGAACTAAGACCTTTAATCAATGTTGTAAATTGTATAGAAGGGGTTGGAACTAAGACCTTTAATCATTTCTATAGAAGGGGTTGGATCATATTGAGTTGTAAATTGTAATTTTTTTTTTCGTAAAAATGAAAAAACTCCGAAGAACATAAATAAATAAGAAAAAGAAAAAAAAAACTCATCAATCATCCATTTCCCATCAATATGGACCAAGAAAAATAATACATATCATGATAGTGTTAAAGGATTGCTGTCTTTCCCTTATTGTTTTGTCTTTCAAGAAATTTACTTGAAAAAACATACAAGAATCCTTTACCAATTTATATTCTTTTTACCTTTCTTAAGTGTAGAATCACATTGGAACAAGCAACATTCGATTTTGTTTTCTTAGAACAAAGATATTTTGATATGTTTGTTTTGGGTTTTTTAATATCAAAATTCCTCTCTCTCTCTCTCTCTCTCTCTCTCTCTCTCTCTCTCTCTCTCTCTCTCTCTCTCTCTCTCTCTCTCTCTCTCTCTCTCTCCAAAGACACTTTAAAAAAAAGAAGAAGATTTTTGATAGGTAAGGGTGTTTTACATGTTTTAAATCGTAGGATTTTGACAATTATGCCTATAATACATTGGAAACATTGTTTCTATAAAATTGGCTTTGGCGCTTTTGTAATATACTTGATAGATTCAGTGTTTGGTATGTCCAAGGTATATTTTCATAGCTTGGGTATGCTATATTTTATATGCTCTTTTGGTATTTGTTTCTTTCCAGGTAATACTTCCACCCGATGGCTACTTGATAGCCGTTAGAGACCTCTGCTCGAAACACAACATTCTGATGATCGCAGATGAAATACAAACTGGAATAGCACGCACAGGGAGAATGCTAGCTTGTTACTGGGAAAACATCCGGCCCGATGTTGTGGTAAAGCTTTTCCTCTACCTCAATTGGGGGTTGGCAATCAGCCGTGTTGGATTGGTCCAGGCCAAGGCCCGTTCCACCCAAGCATCGGATGAGAAATGGAAGAGGGAGGGAGGTTGGGGACGTTGGGTGTTTTATGACTGTTCCAAAAAACTTAAATAGAGGGAGGGAAGTTCAGGTTGTTAGGTAACTTAGGTTTTATATGAGTGTCTAAAAGACTAAAAATACTCTCACAAGCTTATGCAAGGGTGGGTAAGGTCGCTAGGTTTTGCATGATTGTGGTAAAGACTGAAATATTTATGCAAGCTTATCCTAACACCACTATGCATGATGGGCTAGATGATTTTGTGAACATA
This sequence comes from Magnolia changhungtana, assembly GCA_030180095.1. Lineage (NCBI taxonomy): Eukaryota > Viridiplantae > Streptophyta > Magnoliopsida > Magnoliales > Magnoliaceae > Magnolia > Magnolia changhungtana. The sequence continues at coordinate 1,917,516 of JASAUF010000455.1, forward strand.
CTAGGGGCCTGATGGGCCTAGGGCAGTTCCATGCCCATCCCACTTTCCATTTGGGCCTCAAAAGCTAAGCTTCGGCTTGTCTCTTGACCCATGGGCCTGCTGAGCAGGGCACGACTCAACCCTGGCCAAGATGGGCCCATTAAGGGCATGTTTGGTGAAGAGTATTAGAATGCATTAAGATGGATTGGATTGCAAATCCCACGGTTCCAATCCTATCCCTCGTTTGTGACTTCATTCGTCGGTGATGGTTCAAGGCATTAGAAACCACGCTGGATACAACGTCAAATTGGGAGGGATTTTCCCAATCCTACTTCAATTTTCTAGATCTACTTTTGTATCCAGAGAAGCTCTCGACGGATTCAAGAGAGACAAAATCGGGAGTGGAATGCCTATGACTTTTGCTCATGGTTGTGTGGAGCCCACAACGATGTTCGTGACAAATCCAATTCATCCATCTGTTTTAAAAGACCATAATAGGATAGGAACATAAAAATCAAGCAAATCCAAAATTCAGGTGGGCCATACAACACGAAAAAATGAGAGCGGAAGCGTCCATTGTTGAAACTTTCCCGTAGTTGACCATAATGTATATATGCCATCCAAACTGTTCATGGGGTTATTACCAATCAGATAAAACTATAGGCACAAGTATCATCCTGATACAATTTTTTTTTTTCACCCTCAGACGTTCAATCTCCACGTTCAATCTCCATTGTCGTCCTATTTTTTTGCGATTCCAACAAAAGGGTATTTTGACGTCGGCAAGTTCTGTGGGTCCCACCATGATGTATGGGCTATATATCTACACCATCCATCCATTTTTCGAGATCAATTTAGGGCATGGGCCCAAAAATCAGGTAGATCCAATGCTCAGGTGAACCGCACCACAAAAAGCATTGGGGATTGAATGCCTACCATTAAAAACTTCGTGGGGGCCACACAAGTTTTGGATCAAGTTGATATTTGTATTTTCTCTTCATCCAGGTCTGTGTGACCTTATTAACAGGTTGGATGACAAATAGACATCACAGTGGGCCTTAGGAAGGTTTCAACAGTGGGTGTCACTATACCCACTGCTTTCTATGGTGTGGTCCATGTAAGCTCGGGATTTGTTTTTTTTTTTTTTTTCGGCCCATGCCATAAAATGATCTCGCCAAACGGATGGATAGTGCAGATATAACACATACATCATGGTGGGGTCCGCATAACTTGGTGATGTCGACATGCTTCAGAGGGCGGTGGTGTTATGTAGCATTTCCAAACATGCTACAGAGGAGGATGAGTTTTTCTTGCTTCCACAATTCAATCCAAATGCATCTCAAAGTAAAACTAGGGATGTACGTTATCACCACTTTCCTTTCAAACATGAGATGGCTATATGTTTTCTAGCCATCTCACTATGTGTCAACATAGACATGGGTCATCAACATTGCAAGCGTCCATGTCTTAGGAGGAATTCTAATACCAAATGCAGCCCCACACCTCTATTCTGACACATGGCATACTTGCATGACATTCGGGCAGCTGGTGGGCCATAGGTCAATAATCACTGCAACTGGGCCATCCTAACCATTTATATTGAAGGATGATTCAGGGAAAAGGGGAGGTTACAAAAAAGTTGACCAACTGTTCACAATCAATGAGCAGATTTCCTCCATTTGTGCAATTAGAATTGCTCAACTGGTGTGGTTTTTAGGCCATGGCCCATCCATGTTGGCCCTTTGGATGAGTGGCTCGAGTGGCATACAAGTGGGCCATGTGTTCCCAATCCCATTTAGGTATGTGTGATATTAGCATTTATCATGTCTTTGTATATAGATGCTTGCAATTATTTTAGCTTCTGACTTTGTTTTCTAATAATTTTGTTTTATGTTTTTCAAAACCAGATACTAGGAAAGGCATTAGGGGCTGGTGTCATACCCGTAAGTGCAGTGCTCGCCGACAAGGACATCATGCTATGCATTCGACCAGGAGAGCATGGAAGGTTCAAATTTTGCCAATGTTGTCTAATTTTCAAGAACCGCATCTCGTCTATGCATAAAAAATTGCTACACCAGGCACATGGTAGCCAAATGTTGAGATGGTTATAAGGAAAAATAAAACATTAATTTGTCTCTTCTTTTTGTTAGAATTGTTTGTAAGCTTCGACGTTATTGTTAGTTGTCAAGCATTTTGTATCCTATAAGATCGTGAACATGTGCAAAATCCCAACAATTCTTCTCTTGGGGCCTACATGGATGGTTCACACCCACAAAAATCACAGATTTCCAATGATTCTAGCCACCGATTGGAGGACATAATGATGCTTTCAAATGGATTATTAGAAAAGAGACCAACTAATGTTAACTTTCACTGCCAGAGTTCTCCAAACAGCGGCTGCAATTCATCCAAGTGGGGCGTTTGTTTTGCATATGGCCCATCCGCAATAGGACCATATATATGAGAACTTTAAATCTCATGCGTGTTTGCCACGTCAATGGGCCATATATAACTAACTTGTTTTTTGTTTCCTTTTTATTATTCTCAACATGGTATTAGAGTGCCTTCTCATTTGAAGGCAATCTGATACCATGTCAGAATATTAGTTATATTCCTCATTTACTTGATAAGTAACTTAATTACAAGTATCTAACACTGAATCCTTTCCTATTATCGATTTATTTGATTCCTTTTATCTGAAAATATGTTTATTGTGAACTGATATTTTATGATCGTACATCTTTCGGTGTTCTCTTATTATTGTTGGTTGTATCTACCATGGGTGCAACTTGGGTTAGGTTCAACCCAAACCCCATTGTTCTAACCCAATCTTCAGGTCAGGTTTGGTTGAGTTGGGTTGAAGTTGGGTTGGGTTCAGCCTGACCCCAGGTCAGGTTGGCCTTGCATTAAGACCTTGGGCAACCTGACCCAACCTGAATATGACCCTATAAGTTTCGAATATGCTACATGCATAATTGCATTTTTTTATATATATAAAAATTTGTGTTATCTACTACTGTGATCTTTGCAATCGATTAGATTTCCATCAATAGATAAGTTATGCTAATACTTTCATTATATATTTTGGGATATAATCCATCTAGGATGGGTCCTGCCATTTGGACAGTTTAGGTTTAGGTACATACAGTTTTTAGAGGATCGGTATCGTTGCATGTATCGATGACTGGGGATACAGAAACATATGTCGTATCACTCGTACCTGGAAAAAATCACAACTCAAGGGAAACATTGAGGAAACGTTGAGAAAAAGATAAATTTTTTAGTAAAACCTCAAGAGACATTAAAAACACGTGTATAAAATTTGTAGGCAATCAATAGATGGTCAACACTCATTAACATATAAAATTTCCACATTATTTAACCGTAAAAAACACATATATTCCATTCTAAAAATGGAAAAAATTAGGATTTCCCCAATTTCCTCAAATTTTCACTTAGATGTTAATTTTTTTTGCACAAATTTATTTCAATGCATGGGAGTTGTGCATATAAATAGATTTTCATTGCAATCCATGTTAACATTTGAAAAAAGAAGAAGAAGTTTCTATGGATTTTTCATCACCTTTGAGTTCCGGCCTATCTTTATTTCAAGTTGAGATTTCTCCCCAAATCCAAACTTTGATTCAATAAAAACCACGAGTGATTGAAATCATGTAAGGAACAAAATTCCAAAAAATTTTGGAGATCTTTTGGGTTTTTGAAATTTTTTCCAATTTCTGTCAATTTTTGCCAATTTACGGATGTTACACTGGTATAAAATGTTGCTGATATTGAGAATATCACCAAATATCACCAATATTTTTGAAAATATTGGTGGTATTTGTAGATTTTTAAAATGTCAGCAATGTCGGTATCACCGGGTTGGAGATATGTATAATATTGGCAAATATTAATATTGCCAATATTTGGAACACTGGGTACATGGCACATGTGCACAGCTGGTCTCATATGTATCCTAACTAAAGCATACTCGTGTCCTATGTCATAGCATGTATTGGACCTTCCTTTTTTTCCGGATCTCCTCGCACAATACTGATCACCTATTGCGTGTTGCATATGCTAACATGCAACCATGTTCATCTCATTGGCATGTCACTTGTGACATTTGACCAGTGCAAAAGGTCAGCCCCACCATGAATATCGCTTGTCCAGATAATTGGGGCAATCCAATCATTCGACAGAGCTCACTCTTGCCTTCACTGACAACATTGCCTTTTCATCGGTTAAGATGGTTTAGCCCACCTTGTAATCTTCATGGTTGGGCCCACCAATTTTGCATGGCTTGGATGTCTTTCACAAGTGACACAAACAACCAAAAGGGTATTTATGGAACACACACATGTATATATGTATAATTAGAATGGTTGTTTTGTTATCTTTCACACACTTCCTAGTTTCCCCCCTTTTCCTCAGCCGTCCTGTTGGGAACATAAGTGGACCTAATCTGAGTTAATTTTGGGTTGAGTATCCAATATCTTTGGTTGGACTCGTCTTGGGTAGGTCCGGTTGGATCTCTGGTTGTCTCAGGCCTCAGGCTGACCTCCCTCAAGTCCGGTTGGGCTTGTCCTATGAAAAAGGTTGGGAACACAAGCCAACCCAATCCGAGATAATTTTGGGTTGATAATTCAATTCCTTTGGTTGGACTCGTCTTGGGTATATCCAGTTGGGCCTCTGGTTGTCTCGGGCCTCAGGCTGACATCCCTCAAGTCCGATTGGGCTTGTGTTGACCCTCAACCTGACTCGACCTGCCAAAGTTGCCCCTAATATCCAGACACTGGGTTTTTTCATGGATACAATGTCTGGTACCTCATGTCTATCTATGACTTGTATCCATGTCTACATTCAATAGGCTCTAATCTATATTCAACTTTGTGTTGTAACGCTCAGCCATGTCTGAGTTGACCTGGCTCAGCCATGTCTGAGTTGACCTGGCTGAGTTTCCAGGACAATGCCAATATGATCTTCATGCAGTCAGGATTGAATCATGGAAATATAGAATAAGTTGAGATTAAAACACACATGGTTCGGAATGAATCTCGAAGGGAATCTATTGAAATTATTAAGAGAAGTCTTTAGAAGGAAATAAATATTTGAACCCTGTATTTTTATGCATAGGCACATTTTATCTGCTTCTGGTATTAGAACAGTAAAAAAACTGTGACACTATAAAAAGGGGTGTATGCGTAAGGAGAGTAAGTAAACAACAGTTCTCTTGTTTTTGTTCATTTTTATTCATTTGTGGCTGGAAGTATGTCATATTCTTTCTTTTCACTTCTTTCCAGTCTTTGTTATATTGTGACTTAATGTTGTGGGAGCTAACCTCTCTTCTCATTTTGATGATAATCAGTACCTTCGGTGGAAATCCTTTGGCAAGTGCGGTTGCAATTGCCTCACTGGATGTTATTAGAGACGAGAGACTAGCAGAGAGGTATGATATCTTTCAACCCAATTTACGGCACAGAAAATTCCACATCTTATTGTAATTTGAAGTTGTGTTTGCTAATTATCTACGTTCTACGTTAATTATGTAACCTAAGCCAGGCATGTGTTTAGGTGTTATAGATAGGGCTGCCAACAGGCTGGGCCGGGTTTGGCTTGGGCTTGTATTTCAACTGATCAGGCTGGCCTATTTGGATTTTTCGCAGCCTGGTCCCAGACCACTGATAGTTCTTGGGTTAGACTTGGATAGAAGGTGTCCTAAACAATTTGAAATTTTGATAAGCTACAAGTCCATGTAGTTATCGTTATGGTAAGATATGATATGCTAAAATGTACTCAATGTCCATTGGTAAATTAAAACTAACTCATGTACTTGTATCCAAAAAAATCCTAACAGGGTGTGTATGGATGCTCAATGGAATTGAGTTGCAATTCCTCCAGCTTGTTATAGAGGAAATGACTAAAGTGTGGTGGCACCATTTAAACTCGTAATGATGACCAAAACTGTAATCGCAACTCCATGCATTACAGGTTGGACTTGAAACGACAGTAAGTGCAATTTGGGTGCTAGTGACTAAATATATTGGAGTAGCCCCACTTAGTCAGTTGATGCCTTTTTCATCATCATCATTGTCCTGTCTGATCTGTTTGTGTTGGCTTTCAAGATTGCTTGGCAAAAGTTCAGCAATTGGCTTCCCTTTGACATCAGCCCTCCTTTACCCAGGCTGGAAATGGCTTGTATTTACTATCAATAGAATTGAGTTATTGGAATTCAATTCCATTGACCATCCAAATGTAGCCTGAAATAATGAGTATATTTCAATATGAAAGCTAAGCTGCTGGACTTAGCATGCGAGATATGAAAAGCCTTTGTACATCATGTTTGAAGCCGTCTTGTCTATTATTCTTAAACGGTGCTTACAGTGTGCTTAGAAGTTTTGCACTATTCATCCTTCTCATAATTGATGTGCATGAGAAGATAAGAGGTTGTTAATCATCTGCTGCAGGAGTGTGTATGAAACGCTGCTTTGTTATGGTGTAAGATATGATAAGATATGGATACATGATACGATTCATCATTAGATTAATCAGTTTTGCAGTGCAAATACCTTGAAACAAGTTTCTATTAACATGTTTGATCAGGCAATTAGCTGAATTATAATATGAACTTTGGAGCTCTATTATTCATCATCATTATCATCTGAGGCTTTAAGCCTTACACCAACTAATTGGAGTCAGCCACACAAATTCTGTTTTGCTTTTCCACTCTATTCAAATGACAGATCATAGGATTCATGATAACAGTGGTGGTGGAAGTTTGATTCTGGCTGCCAACCTGATGCAGCCCCCCTCCTTCATCCAAGCTTGTTATGACAATGAGAGCAAAAACTCTGGTGGAGTTTGGAGCCCCTGTTATTACTTTTTATAAATCTTGCGTCTATTTTTTTTTATTTTTTTTATTTTTTATATCAAAGAAAGAAAAAAGGTTCATGTTCATCAGTTTAAATGGATTTCATGAGTAGCGAGCATGTTTCTTGTTTGCATGCTCTAGGCCTAAACTATGCGCAAATTTCCCTTTTTGGATAACACACAATAATTAGGCCAAAGTGAGTTTCGTGCATGATTGCATTGGCATGTATGTTACTGCCTTACTGGTGTTCGATGGACTTGTGTTGGTGGTGTTCCAAATATGAGGTCCTATCAATTTTCTCTATGTATCAAAATTTTGCTTCAGATGGGGAGAGAGTGTTGAACAGTGTTTCAAATAGCGCCCGTAGCGTACGCTACGTAGCGTAGTGTGGCCGTAGCGCTACGTAGCATCCCAAATAGCGTAAATCTCCTGTAGCGTATGCTACGGGGGTCGTAGCGTACGCTACAGCTATGTAGCGCGTAGCGTCCGTAGCGTAAGCTACAATGTATTTTTTGACTGTTTTATTTTTTTATTCTTTTTTTCACGTTTTCTTTGTTTCTAATGTTGAGGAATGTAACACTTGTATTGTACTTGATACTTTTAACCTATGAGATTTTTATTTCTTTTCATAATTGTGACTTGTAGTTTTAATTAGACATTATTAATTAAAGTAGTTAGCTTAGAAAGTTGTTGATGTGATAATTATTTAATTTGGCTTATATATGTGGATTGACTTTTGATAAATGATAACTAATAACTTTTTTGAACATGCTTATAATTTATAAAATGAATCATCTTTTAGGCATTTATATATATATATATATTTATATATATATATATATATATATATTTCACTATTTATTATATTTGTCCTATTTTTAAATTTAAAAAAATAGAAGTATCGTGTAGCTTACGCTACACGCTACGTATTTACGCTACACGTTATAGAGGGCTGAGCGCTACGCATCACGCTACCGCTATTTAAAACACTGGTGTTGAATAAATTCCAGTCATTCTTCAAAACAAAGGGATTATTTTTACAATGTTCATGTCCTTACACACCACAACAGAATGGTATAGCTAAGGAAAACATCAAAATTTTTTGTGACAGTTTAAGCCTTCGTGATCGCATCACTTGTTCCAGAATCACTTTCGGTTGATGCATCCTAATTATGATCTTCTCCACACCATTGGATGCTTGTACTTTGTCTTACTCCTTCCAAATGAATGAAGAAAACTCTCTGATCAATCTAAACATCGTGTGTTTCCTACATGTGGGTAATGGGTAAAATGGTTTTCTTTGTTATGACCCTACTGTCAATGGAAATTTGTCTCTCATAATATTATCTTCCTTGAACATTGTTTCTTTTTTCAAAATCCTTCACAAAATCTCTCTGATCTGTCCTTTATGCCAACCTTTTTGGACCCTTCTCTCTCAGTTCCTGCAGACCAATTTTTACGAGGCCTTATCTATCAAGGGAAGATGAAGAGAGACTCCCACTCTCATCCCCCTTTGCTGAAGAAGTTTCATTCAGTCAGCATGCAAATTCCCCTTCCAAGTATATCGAACTCTACACTCACTGAGCCTACTCGCCTATGTCATTCTTCTTGAGATATTCATATTCCTGATTGTCTATCCCTATTTTCTGTCCTAGACTCAATTTCTGTTCCTACATTAGCAGGCCACAACACATGAATGTTGACAAAAGGCAATGGCTGAAGGATTAAAAGCCTTAGCAGATAATCGACCTGGCAGATGGTCTCATGTCCTCCAGATACTACTACAATTGGTTCAAATGGGTGTATTCTGTTAAATTGAAGTATGATAATTTGCTGGATATGTACAAGGCTTGGTTAGTCACCTTGGGCTACCGACAAGAAGATGGGACTGGTATAATGAAACTTTTTCACCACTGGCTAAGACAATTACAATTCGTTCTTTCCTCACAATTACGACATTCAGATCATGGCCCATTCTGCAAATGGATGTTTTCCTGCATGGGGATCTTAAAGAGACTGTCTATATGACTGTTCCACCGGGTTACCATAAAGAAGCTATCGACCCTGTCTGATGGTTACATTAATCCCTTTATGTCCCCAAACCAGCCCTTGTGCTTGGTTTGAAAATTCTCTCCACGATCCTCGAAACAAATTTCACTCGAAGTCAGTATGATCCTCGAAACAAATTTCACTTGAAGTCAGTATGATCCCCAAAACAAATTTCACTCGAAGTCAGTATGATCACCCCATGTTTCTTCGAGAATCTACTCAAAGAATTACTACACTACCGGTCTATGTTGATGACATTCTAATGCAGGACATGAAATTAAATATGACATGCAAGATTTCAAGCTTTAGATCATACCAATTTTAAACAATCACAAACTTCCACGTCCCACATACGATCAAACATTCAACAAGGGGAATCTACGGGGGTCCGAGCCTACATAAGTTTAGGGCTGGATCAAATAAAATTATAAACCAAACAATGCTTGAAGGAATGTAAGATTCATCCAATCTTCCAAAGGATTGTTCCCCAATTCAAGAGATTCACCATGTTTCAATTCGAGAGAAAATCTAGGGTTTGCAAAAGTTGGAAATACTGAGAATTTAGGATTATCTAGGGTTAGGGTTGGGGTTTTAAGATAAAAAAGGAGAGAAATAGAAGAAACCTAGAACTTGAGACGATCCACGCGAAACCCAAAACCTGAGATGATCCACGCATGTGGACAGCCACCTAGCCCAGGCGCACGTGCTTGAAGCCCTGTTCGCATGTGTGTGGGGCCCACGAAACTGGAAAGCGCCACCTAGGGTGTGGTTGGCCAGGGGTGGCCCATTCTCACACCAAATTTTGTGTCGATTCGCCGCCCAATGTGTGCGTGGTGCTCTGCCGAAGTTTCAGCCCCTCTGGTGGGCCAGAATCTGAAAATCTGCTATGGAGGAGAATTTAGGCACAAAAAAAAGGTGAATCTGAAGATGGGAGGGCTGTGGAAGATGATGGAGGTGGGGAGTAGGAGGTGGGATGATTTAGGATAGTTGTGGCTTCGCACCACGGTAGTTGGCCCTTCGAGGAAGGGAGGGTTTCGCACTCAATTAGCTTCTTCAACTCAGAGGGAAAGAGAAGAAGAAAAAATCACAGAATTTTATTCATAAACTTATATGAAAAATACCTACATGGGGTTGCCTTTTTGTAAGAAAACCCTAAACCCCATAAGCCGTGCCATGTACGCACACTAATACTTAGAGATGAAGTAACAAAAATAATAATTAATCTACGCAATCAAAACCGTTCATGATGTTTCTAATAATGATAATAACCAAAACTCAAAATCCTAGATCATCTAGGGTAGTGGGCCACAATCATGAGATCCAATGGTGGAATCCACATGATGATCGTGTCCACTCCAATGTTCCATAGCACAACCTCCTAACTAAGAGGTCCTCCACAGATGTCGTCGTCGATCCATATCGATAGTGGGGCCTTCCTCCTTGAGTACGTGCGTAGGGTGGGGGGCGTGCGCGTGTGCATGATGTCCCCATCACATTCTTATATCAGGAAATGGCTCTCTTAGCATTCAACATTACAAGACTTTCTAAAATCATCCTTTCATATGAAGTATTCAGAACTTCTCACATACTTTTTGGACCCTGGCGTCGAATCTTCTCCATGAGGAATCTTCTTTTGTCAGCGCAAATATATGAGATATCTTGTATCCATTGCTTAACCCTCAATGCTAGGACAGTGGACACTCCCATGTAAATGAATGTCAAATGTCGACATAATGATGGGAAACATATCCCTTATCGTTTTCTTATTTGTTGCCTTGTTGGTTGTCTCATATATCTTACTACAATCAGATTATCTCTTATTCTGTTGACATTACTCAATAACTTTGGGGCACCATTGGATGTGGCATCTTCTTTCCCTCTACCTCATCATTAAAGCTATCTGCTTATGCAAATGCTGATTGGGTTATATCAGTTACAACATGAGTTTTAAGTCCATAACTGATAATGAGATTAGCATAAATGCCAGTTGCAGCTCCTATTGTTTTGTATAAATAGTCCATTGATGCCAGTGAAAAGTGATAAAAAAGTGAGAGAGACTCATTTTTCATTGTTTACCTTGTTAGTCCTGTGGACAGCTGATTGTAAAGCATTTACCAATTATCATTTAGAGACCGACCCAGATTGCTGGAACAAGGCTATGATGACGACGGCGACAATGACGGTTCCCATAATAGGTCATATGAGAATTAATGCTAATCACACATGATATTTTACGGATGTTTCTGCTTATGAATTCCCATAGGACTCGTGATTGATGTGTACGAGCCTGGAGCTCACACTCCGTGGGTCCCACCAAATGCCTGGAATCAGGTCGTTAGGATGATTCTAACCACTGGATTTGAGGAAAGAAAAACAACCATTTCCCTTTTCTTGGGCCCTCTTTCAATCAAGCTGTTCAAATGATTCAATCAGCCTAATTTCCAGCCACGGCCCATTCATGGTGGAGCCTGCTAGATGAGTAGTAAGGACTTGTATTTGCCTGCCACATGTCCCAGTATGAACTTGTATGTGCATAGCATTGCTCATCATAAACCCTTTTTTTTTCCCCTTGTTACTGTTATGCAGAGCTGCTACGATGGGGCAGGAATTCAGGCAGCAGCTTATGCGAGTCCAACAGAAATTCCCTGACACAATAAAAAATGTACGAGGAAGAGGATTGCTCAATGCAGTGGAGCTGAACAAGAAGGCTCTATCACCCGTCTCTGCTTATGATATCTGCCTCAAGTTGAAGGAGAGAGGGATTCTTGCCAAACCTACACATGACACCATAATCCGTTTGGCGCCTCCCCTCTCCATAAGGTATGAATTTCAAGCTTTTCATGAAAATGGCGTTAGAGAAACTAGTAAAACCATCCTCCAAGGGGAAAACTAAATATGATATGCTGAACTGTAACTTCTAGAGGAATTATTGGGCCTTGAAGCATTCAGACTTACATATTGGATTGATGATCTCAGTCAGTCAGTGGGCCCATGGTTCGGCGATGTAGACGATTGATCTGATTGGCCTATCCTTGATGGAAAATCCTAGACATCTAGTCTAGTAGATTCCTTAAATAAATAAATAAAAACATGGCCGTTTAATTTCTTAACCATCTATCTGGAGTCCATTGATCAAAGTATTAGGATCTTCCAATTCGGGACATATTTGGTGAATACCCCATCATGGTGTGGCCTGTCATATCAACAGTCCTGATGCTGGATATCTAATCTATATAGATCTATTTTTTAATTTGCGGCATCTCATCATGCATGCCTGCACCCAACACAGGTAAATAACCAGCAGCATCTCATCCACCCATGCATATCATGCATATGTGCCAACCCAGATCATCCAAAATGTGGAGCCCGGTGTGGAAGTAGCCTATCCCAAGAAGCACACTGGCTAGAGAATCTTAACTGCCTGATTTCCCCCTTTGAAATTTTCTTTTCAATCACCCATTTGTTGACTGCCAATTGAATACTTGGGATTGTCAGATCAGTGTGCTTTTCAGGCTGTTGCATGGTTGTTGTCCATAAGGTGGATGATTGCTACAATCTAGTGAATTGTGACAAACTTACGTAGTAATCTACCTCATTGGACGGGAAAACAAGATTACTTTGACCCATTTTGTGGTTATTTTAGTAGAAGTACTGCATCCATGAGTTATCTAATGACAAAACCACCTCTATTACACCAGAATAGCACAAAACAACCCTTCAGTTTTTACAATACAAAACTTAAAAATCAATCTTTAATACGTGGATTGAAGACAGCGACTCAGACAGAGTCGTCAAGTCCTGAGTCAATTCAGGACTTGGCTTAGTTGTTGGGTGACTCATCTGAGTCAATCTGAGTTGGGATTTTTTTTTTTTTTTTCTTTTCTTTAAATGCTGACTTGTGGTGTTTAATCAGATCAGACTCAACCGAGTCTGAGTCAACTCTTTCGAGTTGCATCCAACTCGGTCCTGTCGGTAATCCATGCTTCAATATGATCAATTCTGCCATTTTCTGTGACTCATGCAATCCACAGCTGCCTACCATTTTGTATTAGCCATTTTGCTCTGTTCTAGTGACATCGTTTCTGTTGTTTGTGCAATCTCACACCTCAGTTACTGGAATTTCTTGGGACTCCAATACCATCCAAATGAATTCCTCTTCATTTTGTAGCATTTCGCCGGTTGTATTGAGATTGATGGCTCAAATTAAGAAAAACAAATGAACAGACAGATTTAGTTGTGTATTTCTGTCATGAGTAATGTCTTCTTCTTAGTTCTTCTATGATTGGGTTTAGTGTTTATTTTGTGTGGGCTGCTTTCAGTTTGGAGGAGCTTCATGAAGCATCAAAGGCATTGAGTGATGTTCTAGAGCTTGATTTACCAAAGATGCAGAAACAGATGCCCAAAACAGTCTCCTCAACAGTTCCTGAAGCATGCGACCGGTGTGGGCGACATATGTACGCTTCTCCTGATACAGATGCCTGAATTTCATTCCAGTTGTAACGTGTAGGCGTATCATCACATAGAAATATACACTATTGAAGTTTTTAATAAAATCAGAAGTGGGTCCTGTCACAAATCCACTTGAAATTCGGTAGACATCGAAACAGTCCTCACAAAGAGTCCCCCAAGCATGTGGCTGATGCTGTTAATATACGACATCCTGAATCTTTTTGATGAATTGAAATGAATCTGAAATGCTAACTGCACATTCCAAATCACCAACATGAAGAAATCTCAATCTTATGAACTTGGCCAAAATCAATGTCACGAATCCCTTGATGCATCTGATGCCATGACCTGAACAAATGACACTACGACAGAACCCAATTGCCCATGAATTACAAACTATGAACCAAATCTGAATGTAGGAGTCGACAAGAAACAAATTTCCTGATCGCATCTCAGCCATTTAAAACCATAGTTCAAAAGTGTGAAAGCTCGACTCGACTCAGATTGGGTTGACTCGACCCAACTCGACTTGATATTTAATTATTACAAATTGAATATTTTAATAGATATTTAAGATGGTTAGATTTAATGTAAGTACTATCCATCGTAGCACAAAGCAACAACATTATTCATACCTCACTAGTTAATGTCGTTGCTTTCCTTGGTTGATGCTCAAGTCATGCCGAAACGTGTTAGAGTCGACTTGACAAGTCTTTTCGAGTCCAAGCCGACCAAGTTCCCTAGCAACTCAGCTCGAAATCTCACCTAGTTGACTCAGCTGAGTTTTGGGTCGAGTCTGCAAGTTTAGAACTATCATTCAAACCAAACAAAAGAAAAGGGACTCTTAACTGAATAAATAAAATTAAAATGCCAGCGAAACAAGACTCAATGGGTATTTGGAATATATAGAACAAAAGATGAATTATATCAACGACTTAGAATCTTTAATCCATTCATTACACGTGATGAAGCATTAATCAAAAGACAAACTTCACAACTGTCAGAATCCAAGTATTTATTTATATTTGCAAGATTGAATCTCTCCAAGAATTACTTTTATACTTTACTCGTTGAACGTGGAGGAATTACATGATATGTGGCCGGCATCTTCACAAACTGTACACAGGTTTCCATGTCTGAAAACTGGGGCCCATGGTTCTATCATCCAGATCACTGGACTGTTGTGTTCCATTGTGAATGAACAATCCTAACCATTTGATTTGTGGCCTACAGACTGATGCTTATGAAGAGAAAATACAATACTGTCTACATTCAACTGAAAAAGGTTCTAATATTGTTCACCAGGATCTTCCAAGCTTGGATTTTTTTTTTTTTTTTGGAAACCTTGAGTTTAAAATGGTGAAATAATTTCAACGTATGTGTGCGTGCGTGCATGTATGAGAGGAGAGAGCTTCTACAGTTTATGGAGATGGTTGATGGATGAGACATGATATTGTGAAATAGGACTTTTCACCTACAGGCAATGATAAACATGCAACTTAGGTAGGACATCAGTACCATGAAAATGATATGTTCTAACCAGTGTTCGAAGTATCGGGATCGCTACAAGTTTCGCTGGCGAGGGATACAAAAACAATATTGATATCGTTGATAATATCACTGATAATCGGAAATGC